>JAUUDZ010439370.1:0-12629 GCA_032361705.1 Panulirus versicolor
TCACCACAAGTGTCGTAACGCGTCACAATTCCCATCACTTGTATCTTGCTGGTCAGCAATGTGGAAAGAACATTCTATCAGAGCGTCGGCCAACCCAGGGTAGTTCTGAGTTCGTGCTCCTATGAAAGAGCTTAATGCTGACATTGTTGATGTGTGTAAGATCATTAATGTGGGTGATTAATATCCTCCAGGTACTCTCTTGAACTGGTCATTATGCACACTTTAATCACCTGACTCACTATCGCGATGTAAGTCACTATCAGGACGAGGCTCACTATCACCACACAGCAGATGAAGGTGTCACCTTCAGTAAGCCAGTCAGGGCCCTCGTTCCAGCACCTCCCTCACCCTACCACCGATACAGCCCTAAGGGCTCGTGACCCCACAATCCACACCCCTGACCCAGCCGAGAACTGCCCTCACCACCAGGAAGATGAAGGGATGAGGATAGTAACACCCTTGACCCTTCACCAACACGAAGGAACGACCCGTGTGTACGTCGATGTGACCTTCACCGACAATTATGGGTCAGGTTATCTCCCTAAGAGGCACCTCACCCCTGACGTGCAGATGGACGTCATTGAAGTGTGGAGTATGCAGCCGACCCCAGCAGCCCACACCGATACACAGTCAGTTACAGGAACCCACCCGATGTACCTGTAATATTCACCCAGGTATCGACAGCGCTTCCCCCTATACCCTGCTGAGGATGTCATCCTCTCCCCGTCCCGTTTTCTATACCACATTCCTCCATCACAACTCAATGATAAAGCCTCACAACATTACGGTTATTTTTCCCGCTTCCTTACCGCACGACGGGGACCGGGTAGCCCTGGGCGTCGCAGAAGAGGGAGACGCTGGAGCCCCGAGGCTTCACCACCGTCAGGAGGGCGTTGGAAAGCTTCTCCCACGTGAACTTGGGCGCCGAGAATCCCACAGGATCTGGCGGAGGAGCAGGTATGTGCAGGGTGACAACAACCGCGACTCAGGTAACAAGAGGAGGAGACTAAGTGACCCGGGATGGTCCTGCCGTCACGGATGGTGTGTGTGTGTGTGTGTGTGTAGCATGATGGACCTCCGCCCTCCCTCTACAACTCGCCCTCATGCACACCTGATCTTCCTGATTCGTTACTGTGGTCCACCATCACGACACCGCTCACTACCCTCCCGCCAACAACCACCCACAACAAGACGGGTTTACACTTGTTGAACTCCTTAACCCCATCAAGGTCGACGGTGCGACCCTTGGGTACGACGGTGTAACCCTTGACCTGATAGTGAGCGGTCAGGTCAAAGGCCAGGCCATCATACCCCACCACCGTGTAGCACACAACACCACACCATCGTGTACCACACAACACCCCGCCACACTGTGACCAGGTCGACTCAGGATGACAGAATAACACGAGTCCCAACACCTGCAGGAGGCACCTTACCCTGCAGGAGGCACCTCACTCCCTGACGTCTAGAGGAACTGCTCTTGGCGCGGGCTACGAGCAGCAGCTGACGCCTGCCCATTCCCTGCTGCAACATTCCACGGCACAACTCCCTCACATTCTGACCCCAAATTGAGATTCCCCGAATTATCAACGAGTTAATAACGACGTTTTTCCCTAATTAAGAACATAATATACACGGGTGTTTTCCATCCTCTCTCTGACCTGCTCTCTGTTCCTCCACTCTCTCACGTCCCCGTCCAATCCCCTCATTCCTCCGGCACTACAACAGGAAAAAAGGATCACGACATAATGGCTATTCCCCCAGTGCCTTACCGCACGACGGGGACCGGGTAGCCCTGGGCCTCGCAGAAGAGGGAGACGCTGGTGGCTCGCCGCTTCACCACCGTCAGGAGGGTGTTGACACGCTCCTCCCACGTGAACCTGGGCGCCGAGAATCCCACAGGGTCTGGCGGAGGATCAGGTATGAAGTGTAGCATGTTGGAGGGTGAGGACAGCTCAAGACATTGACAGTGAGAGAGACAGTTGACAGAGGGAGACTGTGTGAGGATCCTGGTCCATCCTGCCGTCACCACAAGTGTCGTAACGCGTCACAATTCCCATCACTTGTATCTTGCTGGTCAGCAATGTGGAAAGAACATTCTACCAGAGCGTCGGCCAACCCAGGGTAGTTCTGAGTTCGGGTTCTTCGTATGTGTGTGTGTGTGTGTGTGTGTGTGTGGGTACCATTATCAATGAGGGTAATTAATACTACCTTCTCATCATCCTGAATTGGTTCTCGAGGGGTCAAGACAACTGAGTGTTCTAACACAATATCCAGACAGTGCCATGCATGACCCATCTGTGTGTGGTAGTCTGGTACAGTCAGCAAGACGGCCATGATCCACACATGATGCAGCGCCAGCCCGCCACGTCACTACACAACACCACCATCAACCACACTGCGTCAGGAAGCACGGCAGGTTAGTGTGGGAGTACCTGTTACGTAGAGGAGGTCCTGCCTGGGCGGCAGGTTAGCGTGGGAGTACCTGGTACGTGGAGGAGATCGTGCCTGGCCGGGAGGTTAACGTGGGAGTACCTGGTACGTGGCGGAGGGTGTGCCTGGGCGGGACACAGCAAGGGGAAGCTGGTGTCCTGGGTCCTGTCGGTGGCCACACGGTCTCGATTGGGGAACCTGGGAGCCGACGCGCCCACCGGCTCTACCCCGCCGTCAGGAAGACATAAGTGTCAACTTGGGTGTTTGTTCCAGGGACAGACCTGAGGTCTAGTTAACTGTGTAGTGAACCGCAGCCATTTGTTGAGGAAGGTTTACTCGTCAGACTGACAGTTTGTGACGTGATGTCTCACGCAAATGGTGGACGTATTCGTTAATGTTCCGATCCATTTACTCTCCGCTGTGGATACGACACCAAGTTTGACCCCTTGAGAACGACGGTGCGACTCGTAGATAAGTCGTCGTGACCTTGATCCTAAACCCTGAGGGTCAGGTCGAAGGCTAGGCCCAATCAATGGTCGTACCGTCGTGGTCGTGGCGACACACGTTCCACTACACGCGCCTGACATACGCTAAGTATGGAATAATTCATGACACCACAATCCTTATTACCATCATCCATGACGGTCTGCATGATCCAGTCTGATCCGGTCTTTGTACAAGCATGAGACATCATGAGGATGTCTGACCCAACTTACCTAAACCTGGGCACGGGGTGGCCCTGCGCCTCACAATGCACGGAGAAACTGGAGCCAGCGGACTTGACCTTGGTCCTGGAGACGTCCTCACCCGGGAACTTGGGACCCGACAGACCCACCGGCTCTTGATATCGAACCCAATACGTTATGAGAGTGATCTACAGTACTGCAGGAAGCAAGGTGCCTTCTGGGAGAGTACTAGTGACGCCACCGTCCGTCCGCCCGACCACGCATCTCACGGTTTCCTAACGTTAACGTGTGCGGCTGTTCCACTCCCGCATCGACAACCCGTCGTACAAATGTTCCAGCCACAAAGTCCTCACTCTTCCTTACTGACAAGGGATCTCTACATGTGTGTAACGGCAACATATCTTCCCTTACTATAAACAAAATCGTGTGTGTACAAGTGTGTGTGACTTGGATAATACATGAGTAAAGAGGGTAGTGCTAGTGCAAGTTACCTGACGTAGGGGACGGGGAAGCCCTGTGCTTGGCAGAAGAGGGAGAAGCTGGCGCCCTGGGCCTTCAGTTTGCCTCGGATGAAATCCTCGACGGCCAGCTTGGGCGCCGAGTTCCCCACAGGTTCTGGCCGGGGAGCAGACATACCGTTACCACATACTGATGAACACTCAGTAGTGACTGCTGACGAGCCATCTTATCTGTGACCCTGACAACTTTCCTCCACCTCTGAACTGATAACTAACCACTTAACAATTATCTAACCACTTCATCAACATGCAGTATTTAAGACTGCTCAATATTCAATGGCCTGAACGTTGGAAATGATGGTTTAACTTAAGTAAGTGTCTGCCGCCAGCGTTGTGTGCTCCCTAACCTTCGTTCCACAACTAAGTTGTTGTGGAAGTAAAGTGAAAACCATGATGAGCCGGACCGATGAACTAGGCTGTTGATGACAGACCTGGGCTGCAGATGACGACTTCGCAAATTTCGACCAGTTTTATTTTTTAAGGAAAAGTTGACTCGTGATACACGAAATTTCCAACAACATTTCTCCCGATGAATGTAAACGTATGTCACTGTTACGATCCGTTTTCTCTCGTCTGTGAATTCGACACTACATTTAATCCCTTGAGATCAACGATACGACCCCTAGGCCCGATCAGAGACCGAATCATCACACCCCAGGGTCGTAACGTCGTGCCCAAGGGTCGTACCGTCGTGTTCAACGGTCGTAACACAATGCTCAAGGGTCGTACCGTCGTGTTCAGGGTACCACATACTCAACACCAGACCCAACCAACATACTTCCAGCCAGCCACTTGATGCACCCAAAATCCTTCACCACCGACCGTCTGCAGGACCCAGTCTGCTTCAGTCGTGTACGATGCAGAGCTCAACACACGTGAGCGAGTACGAGGATGCCTAAGACACACAACAGCCCAACTTACCTAAACCTGGGCACGGGGTGGCCCTGCGCCTCACACTGCAGGGAGAAGCTGGAGCCCGAGGACTTGATCTTCCACTTGCCTGCGTCCTCGCCAGGAAACTTTGGGCCCGACAGACCTACCGGCTCTTGATGCACAACGCAATACGTTACGTGAGTTAGTCAGTGAACGATACAATCTGGGGAAGCAAGGGGCCTTCAGGACGCGTACCACTAGTGTGACCATCGTCCTCGAATCACACTTTCTTATGATATCACTCAACGTAGGTTCTCTATACCTCTTTCTATACAGTCATCCAGTTTCTGGACCGGAGATGTGGCTGCTTGTGTGCCCCCCGCCATGGCTGGACCACAACATACTCGGCGAGACACTGTGTTACATGACTACTGTGTGACCAGAGATTTTTTTTTCTTTCCTTAAATGACTGAAGTTTGGAACTTTACTTTCTCAAGTTCTTTCCAGTCTTGTACGACTTCTCCCACTTTCAAATGGCTGCCTCAATACGTCTTCTACAACTCTGAAAATACCTATTTTTCGTCTTTTATATTCCAGCTATGGCGTGGTCGCGATGAGGACTGTTATCTGTGACCGGAGACCACGAACACACATCAGGAAGGACATGTTGCAGTCAGAATGACCCCATCCGTCCAGTCGTGCTTCACGTTATAATACAAGACCAGGAGAGTCGTGTGTGTACATGTGACTAACAGAGTATTATGAATAAGAATGACAGCACTGCTAGCCTGGGTTACCTGAAGGAGGGGACGGGGAAGCCCTGAGCTTGGCAGAAGATGGAGAAGCTGGCGCCTTGGGCCTTCAGTTTGCCTCGTGTGAAGTCCTCGGTGGCCAGCCTGGGCGCCGAGTGGCCCACAGGGTCTGGCCAGGGGGCAGACATACCGTTACTCACGACCAATCACTCAACAATCCGTCACACATAACACTTGTAACAACCCATCATGACCCACGTTCTTCCTCCTTCTCTAAAGTACCACCTGACCCATTCTTTTAGTGGCGTGAACCATTCTTAACAGCCTGAGTGTTGGAAACTAAAGTTTACCGTCAGTAAAGGTTTGCTGTAAACTACGCGCGCATCTGGACTTTCGTTCGACAACAACGTCGATGATGAAGGACAAAAATCTGTTCCAATCTGCGGCCGGCGACTGCGACACTCTGCTCCTGCCGGAGGGAGGTGCTCTACGCTGACACTCGAGGACCCTCGCACGACGCACGGGCGTCCTCACGTCCTGTATAATGCTCATGCATTACGGATGTTCTGCCTGGCTACCTGACCTTCAATGATGCCCACTAACCCACAGACGCACGAACCAATATACGAACATATAATAAAAGAAAAATCATCCATTGTCCTGATTTTATCTGGATCATATAATACACAAGTTCGAATCCTAGTAACGGCAGTAGGTTCAGAGTCAACCAAACTGTTCAGCCTTCCTTAAAGTCTGACCGGAATAAGGACCTGGCTGTGGCTGTGGTATATAAATATAATGTTAATGATATGGTCTTGATGTGGCCATCCAGCAGCCAGTGTTGTCTCAGCTGACATTAGATGAAAACATCGTAGACAACATCTGCAGGAGCAACACACCGCCTGGGGCGTTACCGAAACATAAGGTCACGTGGCCTGCTTCCCCCTAAACACACACACACACACACAAACAAACAAAACAATCACAAATCCTCAGTCGTTCGCTATTCACTTGCTCTTTAGCTGCCTCCAGTTATCAATAGACCAACCCAGCCTTCTACATTTATTTTCTCCGATATTTCTATCCTTTATCTATCTTTCAGGCGAAAAGTCAGGCTCATGTGTTGGCTATACTGCTAGATGATCACACGGCGTACCGTCCCCAGCGGTACATCCCTCCCTCACAGGTACAGGAGCACCACACGGCGTACCGTCCCCAGCGGTACATCCCTCCCTCACAGGTACAGGAGCACCACATGGCGTACCATCCCCAGCGGTACATCCCTCCCTCACGGGTACAGGAGCACCACACGGCGTACCGTCCCCAGCGGTAAATGCCAACACTACTCATCCCCTCACCAGCAGGAACCAGCCAGCCTACCTGAAGCTGGGGGTCGGGTGTCCCTGTGCCTCACAGAACACAGAGAAGCCAGCGCCAGCCTCGACCAGGGTAGTGCGGGAGACGTCCTTGTTGGGGAACTTGGGTGGCGAGTGGCCCACGGGAGCTACGGTTGAGGAGGAAGGCAATAATGTGGCCCAGGTTATATATAACCCACGATACTGGTAGCTGTACCCCTGCTGTCTGCTGATACTGAATGACAACGTAAGCGAGATCCAAATGATGACATTAACTCCGCCTGGCCATCTGACCCACACCTACACCCGTGTGCCGCATTCTTGACCCCATGTTGTTAAACTGAGTTTCCTATATCCTCTGATGAGCGAAGAACATAACCAGTACAACCTCCAAGAACTGTAGCATTCCACACTGACGTTTACAAGAATCGTCCACGAATTGTGGTCCGTTGATGACATGAACCGAGGTGTTGACATGCCAGCTGCATTCCACTCGTACAGCCACAGTCTTCATCCTGCTGTGGCCTGAACCTACCAGAGGAGGTGCTGAAGACCAGGAGGTGACCTAACGTTAGTGCGGCAGTGGTTACCTGTGAGTAACGTGCCATGTTCAATGACTCGACGTTTCAAAGCCGCAAGCCACGGAGTCGGGCCATCCCGGCCACAGCCATTCCCCTTACCATACGTACACAGCTTATCCCTCCTAAACACTGACCCTGGGGTCATAGACGTCCCGGCCGGCTATGTCACATGCAGCAGAGAGCGACGAGACACGATGACCACCAACAACAAAATACTGCAGTATTTACCTGAAGGAGGGTGTTGGATGTCCCTGGGCCTGACACAGGAGGGGGAAGGATGTGCCCGCCCGGCGCGCCTGTGTCTGCGACAGGTTTATGTTGGGGAACTTGGGGGCAGACAGTCCCACAGGCTCTGAGGGCGCCATACAACATTACATTAACCACTACAGCATGACACCTCTACACCAGCTACCCTCGTGACGGAACCAGGAGCCTCCCGGTGAGACGGGGTACACAGAGGAACATATCCATCTCAGCGTCACTACAGTCATTTACGTCACTGCCCGACTGTCAACTTCACTCTAGCCGTCTAACGGTGGACGGTATAGGAACAGGTCACGTGTTCCCCGCCACCTGTCATAGTTATGTTCGTATCAACACTATCATCACTACCGCAGCTAACCACCACAAACAACCCACTAGTTCTATACTAATCATCATGAATTTCTTTCGTTGAGTTCTAATCCAAAGGCTTATTAATTGATACTGATTCTTGGGTTATTAGTCATCAGTGTAAACCCTGAAGCACGACGGTGGAGTCCTTAAGGGGCATAATGGCCTGACCTTTGACCTGACCCTAGGGGACCAGTTCAAAGGTTAAGCTATAATACCCATGGGTCGTATGGTCGAGCTAAGGATCCTACCATCATACTCCAGGGATCGTCATGAGAGGGTTCATACCAGGGCTGCCTCCACCATCCCCAGAGTCAACCATCCCCAGAGAGTCTGGGGTTGTTCAGAGTACACAAACTGATGAACCAACCCCTGAGACCCCCTGGTGTAGCCCTGATACTGACCCTGGTGTAGCCCTGATCCTGTCCATGAGTGAGGGGTTACCTGTTAGACCCCCTGGTGTAGCCCTGATACTGACCCTGATTGAGGCGTTACCTGGCGCGTGGCGGCGGGTTGGCCTGGGCCTGGCAGGGTAGGGTGATGGTGCTGGCCGCCTGTCGGGACTGGCTCCGGGAGGTGTCCGTGGAGGGGAACTTGGGGCTGGACAGACCCATCGGCTCTGCGCGTCACACGAGGACAAAGTCATCATTACAGAGGAAGAAATCACGTCGCGTGTGGAGCCTTATGCTGGGTAACTACTAATGTACGACACTTAATCCCATACGCAACTTTGACTGTCACGTAGTTGTCTTTGACGGTAAGAGCATACGAGACCTCGCACCCGGACATTGCCCTCACTAGGGATACATCACCTCCACTGAGACACGTACACATACCATTACAATATAGGGTATATGAGCCACGGGTTAACGTCTGGTTCGTGGATCAGATATACCAGAGAGGTTTGCTCGTCTGGGGAAACACTGCAAATTGGTGCATCCAACACCTGGCCAATCTCCTAGGTCGCCCAGCAACCATCAAGAAGTGTGCGACCTGTACATACACCGACAGTGTTCCTAAGAGGGATCATACAGTGTTGTTTATACCAGTGAGAGAGAGTGGCACAGGTGGTGCATTACCTGACGGAGGGCAGAGGGTGTCCCTGCGCCTGGCAGAACAGAGGGAAGGAGGAGCCAGCGCGCCGGCCGTGCGTCCTGGACAGTTCCGACTGCGCCAGCCTGGGCGCCGACAAACCCACGGGGTCTGGGGGAGGAAGTGCGCAACACTGCACATTTTGTACATTATAAACCGGCCGCCATTGTGTCGCTCCTATGCAACACCCGAGGTACACAGCGACGCCATTCATAACCTACAACAGCAAGATGTTACTATCACGCTACAACCTCTATGCCACACTTGTCACTCGCTCCCTCCCACACATATCTTCAATAACCCAACGCTTTCCTCACACGCCTAAATTCGTGAATGATTTAAATACAAAGTCAGAAACTAGAGGAAGGACACGGACGCCTCCAGGTTACATCAGATAGTCAATTCTATTCGCTGAATACAACATCAGTTGTACGACTCCATGACTGGTGCAACCATTCCCTCGGTCGTCACATTACCAGGTCGGGGTGAGTGAGTGGCTGGCTGGGTCTGTCCCAACCTTCTCTCTACCGCCGCCACTGTACATACGCTCTGACCCGCCTCGCATGTTCAGAATGTTGCAGTGTCTGAGTAGATAACAGATAACGTCATCAATCAATGGCACTGTTGTCTATCGTACTTCTCCACTGCATGGTTGCCATGTGCATAACGATTAACCTCGAGTACGACGGTACGACCCTTGGGTATGACGGCTCGGCCAAGGGTCAGGTCAAGTGTCGGGCGAGCGTGATCATGTACGTCAAGTGGGAAACTAAGACGAGTTACGGGATGTTAATGGATGCCAGACATCAGGGCGAGGCGAGGTGATGTCAGATATTGTGGTGGGACGAGGAAATGTCAGCCGGAAGTGAGGTGAATGTCTAAGCAAGAGCCGCCTACCGTCGTCAGACGAGCCTGACCTGACCCTCAGAAGGCGGACCTGACCCTCAGGAGGCGTCAGCGCAGTTTGAGACATCAGTACGTGACCTACAACACTGACGTCTCCTGTGTAGCACGTCCGTTGTGTCTCCCTAAACATGAGTTATGAAACTAAGGTCCACCACACACCAGACACAACACAGTACCTCAAGTCATGATGCTACTGATGCTATCCTGTGGAAGAGGGTAACATTCCTGCCAGCAAGACGCTACATTACCGCCAGGATACCCTCCCTGGGAGGACAACGTGTGTGGACGACCAGGGAGCGGGAGGTCGTAGGAATAGCCGTGCTCCTGCAGAGTTCCCTACCTGGACTTCGGGGCGGGGTGTGCCTGAGCGGGGCAGAGGAGCGACGTGCCCTGGGCTACGTCTACCACGACGCGGGTCAAGTCATCCACAGGAGTCTTGGGGGCCGACAACCCGACCGGATCTGTCGTTCGAACCACGTCGATGTTAGTGACCCACTTACACCACCTGCACACGTCACCCACACACACACACACCCCACCCACCGACGCGATTCACACATCGTCCATCTCCCCCAAGGACACATACTGGGTACGTCGTGGTCCAGCCGTCCCTACCCGTGGCAAGATAACATGACGCTGCTCCCTGACACCTGACGCCACGTAGGCTCTGCACACACACACACACACACACACACACACACACGTTTCCTCTGAAGGTGGTATTCAGTGAGGGTTGAGGCGATATCGCTAAGAATCCCTCCACACAAACAGGTATCAGACTCTCCATACACGTCGGTTATAACCTCCTGAGAGGACATAACGACCGCGCGAGACTTAATAACCTCGTACTGGATCTCCGAACTGCTGGCTTCCTGAGGGAGGCCAAATGACACTTACGTCCTCGTGGTGCGGTGGCCACGGTCACCCGGGCGACGCCCGTGTAACCTGAAGCACTCACTTGGTTCCTTCGTGTCATAAGGACAGAAACTAGAGGATTCGTGGCCGCTCCTGAGGGCCAGGTAGGACCGACCAAGTTATGATCCACAGACTGTTGATGTGTGCCACCTACTGACAGTAGCAGAAGTCGTCGCGTTATCAATAAATATTTCCTCTCACAGTCCGCCAACATCCTCATAGCGGCTCAGAATGAAAACGGGTCGCGAGTCAGACGAAATTACTTGGGATTACGGTCGACAAAATGCCCCTAACTTAGGTAAACACAATCTCTCAACTAAAATTATGTCTACATGGTCTCGTAACTACATCTAAGTTAAACTAGACTCCTAACTAAACTTGTTAACAAAGTCACCTAACTCATGTTAACACTGTCCCTCATCAGCTTCTGTCGTTATCATTCTATTAACTGTGTTTACACGAGTGAGATAAATCTTATCTGGCTCTAATCATGATCAAGTCCAGGCGGCAACCCTCCACCCTCACATCCCACACACCCCTGCCCCACACACACCCCACCCACCCCTGCTCAGCCACCAGTAACCATCAACTTTTTCATAACTTTTCGTTGGAATCCACTAACGTGAAAGAGAACTATGGACATCAAAACCTACGTCCAGGCCAGAGGGTGACGTAAATGTTTACTGCCTTACTGAAGATACGTCCAACAACTGGACACAACCACGGACGTGTACAGGATGTGTAGGATGACCTCCACCTACTGTCCTACCTACCTACAGGACATCAGTGATCACCTCCACCTACTGTGCTATAATATGAGCTCCACCTGTTCTTCTCCAGCTACAGTCATCATGGGTCCACCTGTAATGCTGTCAACAATCCTCAGGTGATGATCCCACCCGCTCAGCAGCACCAGACCTTTACTTCCTCTCTTACCGATACACTGTACCTGACGGCCGGCCTCTGGTGGCATACCTGTAATACGGCAGTGGGAAGCCCTGGGCCCGACACAGGAGGCCGAAGCTGGCCCCCACCTGGTGTATGGCCCGCACTATGTCTACGCTGGCCACGCGTGGCGGAGAGTGGCCCACAGGGTCTGGGGGATTGGGGGAAATCTTGGGTCAAAGAGGTCATGTCTCGCATGTCACCTGCATACGTTACAATTTCTGTTCTATGCCGGAGTCAACTGTTACTCTCCCAAACGTTTCTCAATTAATCTAGTGTCATGTCTAAAATACAAACGAGAACTTCAGTGTAGCGTAATGTGTACATCCTTAGCACGTGATGAGGCAAGGAGTGTGGTGGGTGGGACAGGGCAGCCGTCTCGCGTCGTGCTGGGATGGAACTCATAAACAAAGCTAACGACACCTTCTACCTTGACGTAAGACACTTCTGAGTACGTCTCTCCTCTCTACACACAGCTCAACACAACTTGAGAAAACGATTACTACATGATGCGAGAATATATACAGTGGCTCAGGGTAAAACACTGTCTTCCTCTCGACCACTGTGTGGCGCATCACAACACCAGTGGGGATCCTAGCAGTCAGCCAGAGTTCCATAAAACAGCAAATGTAAACTATTGATAACTACATTAATAACCATCCTGGCACGCAGCAGAGTAAGGTGGAAGCCATGAGCGCCCCAGCGAAGGTGACGTAACAGATCATGCAATGATTGCAGTCTTCTTGACTGGGGTGACGTTACCTGAAGCGGGGGACGGGGTGCCCCTGGGAGTGGCAGAAGAGGGCCAAGTCGGTGCCTTGGTCGTGCATCGTCCGGATCAGGTCCTGGCTGGGGACCTTCGGGGCCGAGAAGCCTACGGGCTCTGTGAGGGTGGAGGCCAATATGTCAGGCAGTGGCGGGGGTGACCCAGGAGCCTTATGTACGACCACCGCTCGCCACC
>JAUUDZ010439381.1:0-13222 GCA_032361705.1 Panulirus versicolor
GCGTTTATGTATATACATGTGTATGTGGGTGGGTTGGGCCATTCCTCGTCTGTTTCCTTGCGCTACCTCGCTGACGCTGGAAACAGCAACTAAGTATGATAGATAAATAAATGTATATTCCTTGCGCTACCTCGCTGACGCTGGAAACAACAACTAAGTATGATAGATAAATAAATGTATATACACATAAATGCCCATACACGCACATATACATGGATATACACATACTTTTCAACATATACACATATACTTGCTAAGACATGTACATGTACGCACATATACTTGCTTGCCCTCATTCATTCCTGGCACTACTGTGCCCCACAGGAAACAGCATGTTTGGGCCCCAATTGCTCAAAATCTTTTTCAAGCAGCCTTTCCACCTTCAATTTGGTCTCCCACTTTTCCTTGTTCCCTCCACCTCTGATACATATATTGTTTTTGTCAACCTCTTCTCATTCTTTCGTAAATTATGTCCAAACCATTTCAACACGTCCTCTTCTGCTCTCTCAACCACACTCTTATTAACACACCTGTCTCTTACCCTTTCATTACTTACTTGGCCAACCCTCCTAACATATTGTCCTCAAACTTTTCTTTTCCAACACATCCACCCTCCTTCGTACAACCCTATCTATAGCCCATGCCTCGCAACCTTATGATATTGTTGGAACTACTATTCTTTCAAACATACCCATTTTTGCTCTCTGAGATAATGTTCTCTCTTTCCACATATTCTCTACCGCTCACAGAACCTTCCCCTTCTCCCCCACTCGCTTCCATGGTTCCATTCGTTGCCAAGTCCACTCCCAGATACCTAAGACACTTCACTTCCTTCAATTTTTCTCCATTCAAACTCACATCTCAGCTAACTTGTCCCTTAACCCTGCTGAACCTAATAACCGTGCTCTTACTCACATTTACTCTGAACTTTCTCCTTTCACACACGTTTCCAAACTCAGTCACCACACCACCTTGTGGAATTTCTCATTCAAATCAGCCACATGTACTGTATCTTCGGCGAACAACAATTGACTCGCCCTCTCATCCCTAACAGACTGCATACTTGCCCCTCTCTCCAAAACTTTTGCACTTAACCTCCCCAACCACCCCATCCATAAAAATGTTACACAACCAAGGGGACATCACACATTGCTGCTGCAGACCGACCTTCACTGGGAACCAATCACTCTCCTCTCTTACTCATACACATTCCTAACTTTTTGATAAAAACCTCTCTGCTTCTAGTAGCGTACTTCCCACACCATATACTTTTAAGACCTTCCACAAAGCATCTCTATCAACCCCATTATATTCCTTCTCCAGATCCATAAATGCCACATACAAATCATCTTTTTTTCTAACCATTTCTCACATATATTCTTCAAAGTAAACTTATGAGCCACATACCCTCTCTCACTTACGAAACCACACTGCTTCTCCACAATTTCCCACCGGAAACAGTATCGCTACCCTCTGCTTCAGCAAGGCAGCGCCAGGAAAACAGTCAAAAAAGGCCACATTTATCCACACTCAGTCTCTAGCTGTCATGTGTAATGCATCAAAACCACACCTCTCTACCCACATCCAGGCCCCACAGACCTTTCCATAGTTTACCCCAGACGTTTCTCATGCCCTGGTTCAGTCCATCGACAGCACGTCAGTAAATCTGATTGCCATTTCCTGCATTAGTGAGGTAATGCCGGGAACAGACGAAGAAAGGCCACATCCATTCTTAAGCTGTCATTTGTAATGCTCTGAAACCATAGCTCCCTATCCTCCATTTTTCCAGTGGTTATGTACCTGCTGAATCCTCTCCACTAAACTGAATATTTGTTCATACCCAGTGACTGTATTTTTTAGAGCCCTAAGCATCTCATGACACCCACCACAATTCTTGAATTGATTCTTCAGTTTCTTTATCTTCTTGTATGGTTATGTTTTTTGTTGTTTTTAAAAAATTTCCCATAACATGTCCAAATTTTTTTTCTCTGGTGGTTACTTTTTCATCATTTCTTCGTCTCTTCCTTGTTAAGCGTGTTATGAATGACTGATCTTAGTACATTCTCTTATTTGAATCTAGTTTGAAACAAAAAACTTTACTTTTTTTTTAACATTTCCAAACAAGTTTGCTGTAGCTTTCCTGTGCATATATTTTATTTACTTATTTACCTACTTGTACTATTTGGGATAGAGTGTTATGTTCATGGGGCTCCATATCCTGGACATTCTGTACTATAGCACAGTTACTTAAGTGTATGTATGCTGTTTACATAACCTTGTCTTCTGTCATTTTATTCCAATCACCCACAGCTCATGTGACATAAAAGAACTTCTCTGTATGTTTTTAAAAGTTGCTCAATTTCATGCTACTTCCTCTGCTTGTATGTGTGTATATGTGGGAAGGGTGAAATTTTCCATGGCTGTTTAATTCATATATGAATGGTGTGGTGAAGGAGATAAATGCAAATCTTGGAGTGATGGGCAGTTATACTGGTAAGAATATCATACTTATTAATGTATGGTCAGAGACTTGGAATTCATATAACATGATATTAAATTATCTTACAAAGATAATGCTGGAATGCATAACCAAAAATTTATGTCAGTGTATGGTAACAAAATAGTATTCTTAATTAGTTAAAAACTCAGCAGGTGGAGGAAAAGCACATGAGGACACGCCATGTTAGTTTATATCAAACTCGACACTCTGACTGACAGACTGAGTCAAAACAAACATGAAGATAGGAATTGTTCTTTGATGTTGAATTTTTAAAATTAAAACTATATTGATAGAAACTATATCATTTTTTTTTTATCTTATGAAAGATCTCATGTTCCACAGGACCTGTTTTTCAAGTTTATGTTGAATAATTTTCTACACACACAAGTGGAGCAGTGCCTGACAGCTATTTTGACTAAGGCCCCAATTGCCTCATCACCTCAGGGGGAAACAGACCACCTTTTGCTCACCCAGCTTTTTACTAAATGTCACATCATTGAAAGAGTTATAGCTGCGTATGAGGACACTAGTGAACCACATGAGTAAGTGTATCCCTTTTTCCATTGTATACGGCTTCACAGTTGTAGTTTTATATTTGAGTTTTAAAGGTATCTTATTGAACGCTTGATCTTATTTCTTATACATATTTGCCATTTCCCACACTAGCGAGGTAGCATTAAGAACAGAGGACTGAGCCCCAGAGGGAACATTCTCACTTGGCCCCCTCTCTGTTCCTTCTTTTGGAAAAACCAAAACAGGAGGGAAGGATTTTGAATGCTTGATACTATATCACAATTATTTTTGAAAATGAGTATGTAATATTTTCATAAGATTTTAAGAAGCTAGGGCTGCAGTGTCATCAGGATTTAGCTTTATATCTTGATCTAGACTAGATATCAAGAAAAATGCTCCTCAGATTTGTTTTTTCACAGCACAGGGTACTCCCTCATAGTTATCATTGGAATATGGTTTAAAGCAAGTACAACGTTCTATTCGCAGAAATGTTTGTATATTTTTGAGATTTAACTTTTCTAAAGTGTTTTCAGGGATTTCTGTACCTTCAAAGAAAATGTGGTTCATAAACTAGTGGTTATAATAGTGAAAGTATTCTGTGGTCTGACTGTAATATATATTGGCACAATTGAAGAACAGAATCCAGGCATAACTTGGATACAACTGAGTATTCAGTGACACATTAAAGTTTTATTTCACCATTGCAAGCCTCTTGTTTTCTTGTTTTTCAGTATCAAACAAATTCATAACATTAAAGGGTACATGGGTCACCTAAGACAGTTAGCCAACACCATTGTCCAGCAAGCAGAGTTTGGTCCCAATGAGCACCGTATCAAGCGGCTGATCCAGGTATTGTAGACAATCCCACATTCTAGGTAAAACGTTTAGTTTGGTTTGAGGTCAAAGATACAGACGGTTTGGTTTCTAACTGTAATCAGAATTGTGACTAAGGTATTATGTTAAGAGCCTAATGTTTTATAAGAAATTTCTCCAGTTTTGAGGCAGCACTCAATTCTGATTCAGTTGCTTATGGAAGAAGTTGAGGAAACTTTTTTCCCTTCTGATTGTTCATATCTTTGGCTGCATTCATGTGGCAGCAGTTTTTAGAAGTTCTCCACACATAGTCTGTGAGACAGCTGGGTGAATTTTGATCAGTCTATGTAAAATTGGTTGATGAATTCAAACATGTATTTTTGTGTTTTGCAATCACCCAAAATTTAAGTTTCATTATGACAGATTTGCTCATACAGTAACTTTTATTTTGTCACAACAAGGTAAACAAGGTAGACAGACTAGAGGTTCCTGATTCATGAATGTTGATAATGATTTTAACTTTTTTTTAATTTTTGATTTGTCTCTACATTTATGTGTAGATGTGATTGAATGAATGTATAGTGTTAGTAGAAAGTTGATGATGTAGATTAAGAGTTGTGTATAGATAGGAAGGGAGGGTGGTGAGTGGCATGTTTATAAGTGGGAGCAGAGGGTATTAAGTGGGTTTTGGTGAAGTTGGGTCACTGTGGCTGTTTCATTTGTTTATTTGCAGGATAGTGAGGAGGTGAATGCAAGAGTTTGATTGAGGGGTGGGTCTATGGTATGTTACAAGTGGGTGAATCGTAAGTGAATCATTTGTTGTTTTCAAGTGATATGGCTCTGGTAGTAGACTTCACAAGCTGTTGACAGAGTTTGGGAGAGTGTGTGAAAGGCAAAAGTTGAGTGTGAAAGTGAGCAAAAGTTAAGTAATGAAGTGCAGTAGGTGGATGAAAAAAGATAATTTGTGAGTAAGTTTAAATGTGCAAGACCTGTAGAAAGGGAAGTGTTTAAGGTACTTGGGATGGACTTGGCATCAGTTAGAGCCTTGGGGGCTGAATTGATTTATAGGTTTAAAAAGGGAGTTTTGGTTCTGAGTACAATGAGGAATGTGTGGAAGGAGAGGTCTGTGTCTGTAAGGGCAGAGATGGGTATGTTCGAAGGCATGATAATCCTAACAGGTTTGTGCAGGTGTGTCTTAAACCTTGAATGCAAATGAATGGAACTGTCCAGATTTGTTGGTTCATGGAGCTGACCATAGGGTACTGAAATGGTGTGGAGTGAGAGAGAGAGAGGGTAAGCAAAGAAAACTCTTGACTAAGAGGATCAGTGTGTCAGAAGTGGAGGTAGGAGTTGGGAGGGGGAGACTATGAAGGTGAAGGCCAGAGTGAAAAAGGCTTTGAATTATTAGGGGCTGAATAAGCAGGAGGGTGAGAGGTGAGCAGGGGATGAGTTGGATTGGGTGTGGTGTTCATGGGCTAATGTCTTGTCAGTGGGCTGAACCAGGACTTATAAAGGTGTTTAGGCAATCCATGGAATGGTCCCACTGGGCATGGCTGTGGATGGTGAGTTTTGGTTTTGCTGCTTTATACATGACAGCTGAGAGTGGTTGTGCACACAAAGCCATTGATCAGGAGAAGCAGTTTTATATAAAAAGAAAATTAGAAACTTGGTTTGTCATTTTTACCTTGTTCTTTTTCACTTATGCAGAGTAATGCATTGAGTGATTTTAACATGTTTTCCTTAATGATGGATTATCATTGCAATTTTATTTTTCTTAGGAACTACCTGGGGATAAAGCCACGCAGTGGGATGATTTCGTTTCCAATGCATTAGCGGAAGTCAACAGCAAAAATGAGATTACACCTCTTCCGGTAAGATCACCTTGGATTTCATTGGTTCTTTATAATACATGACTTGAATGTATCTGTAAAGATTATGCATTTTTTGTGTAATTATTTTCTTTAATTACCCATTTGTTTGTTATGAGGAGTTATTTCTGCACTCATGGAGCTCCGAAGTAGATTTCCTCAATCATACAATTTTTCAAAACTTAGGTATGTTGTCTGCATTCATAGTTTCATAATTTATCACAGTTTCATAACTAATTATGTTCATTCACTACTTATACCTTAAAAGTTCTTCTTTACATCTTTTTAGCAAGGTTTTTGCTTAATATTTTGTAATGTCCTCTGGTTGTTTTATTTTTGAATCTTTTAAAGAACTTTATACTCTTGATGTCATCAGACTTATTTCAAAGTGGAAGGTTTTGACCAAGTCACTCTTTCTCTTTTTTGTACCATGGTGGACATGTTTATGGCTATAACCTTTTGCTGTAACTTGGCTTTCCTTAACACATAAACAGTAAGATTTGTTTGGAGATCCCATCACAGTGCATATACAAAGATGAAAAAATCTCCCTTTGAAACAAGTCTGATGACATCAACAGTAAACAGTTCTTTGAAAAATACAAGGGTGACATGGCTATCTCATTATCATTGATTCACTCATTTTCTTGCCACCACTGTGCTGGATTCTGTGAGCAATAGCTACTGGTAGCTTCCTGCTGTTGCAGGAAAAGACTGTTGATACTCAAAACTCTGTACTGCAGTTTGTAGAATTTTATCCACCATGAGCGTGAGCATTTGAATGAACTGAGATAGGCAAGGGGCCCTTGTATAGTAATTTCTACCCATTTTGTGACTGTCGTAGAAAGCCTCCTGACCAATGGAATTCACTTTTATGAAGATCCAAATAAGGAAAATTACAGCAGAAATAGAAGTATAGTGGTAGCTTAATCACACAGCGTGATTGGGATAAAAAACTTTTAAAAACAGAAATGGAGTTACTGCACTTTAGAAATGAAACAGCATGAGGGAAGAGACAATAACCAAAAAATCAGATGAGGAATGATAAAGTGTGTATAAATATACAGTGTCTAATATATGAGAAGTAGAATCTGTTACATCAGTGGATACACAAAGGATAACCCAATCCTGATTATTATGTCAGAAACTTGGGTTGATGAAAAGGTAAAAGATTAAGCAAACATGGAGCAGTATGAAACATACAGAGCAGATAGAACCAAATTTAAACAAGGTGAAGCAGTATATGCCTGGAATAGAAAGAAAATGGTCAGTTGAGTTAAAACAGATATGAATTAATCATAAATCATAGTGAAGATCCCAGCTAGAAACACAATAAATTTAGTGTCATACAGAGCACGGAAAATGACACAAAATGATTTTAGTTTGATTTTCACAAAAGTTGAGGAAATTTTTAAAGGGATTAGAGAAACCTGATGACATGATTATGAGTTGGACTAATGAGTTTAACTTTCATGATATGGAAAAATGGAAGGAAATAGTGAATTAAGGATGCAGAAACTATTACTGAGGAAAGAGTACTGGATTAGCAGATGAAAGAGAACAGCTGTAAAGTCTGATTAGTTTATGTGATTTTTTAGCTTTCTTCAGGTAAACCACAGACAGACAATAGGGAGTAGTAAATAGATCTTATTTTTACAAATGATGTGGTACTATTTTCAGATATTTTCTGTTTCTTTTGTACTTGATTGCCACTTCCCATGTCAGTGAGGTAGTACCAGGAATAGATGAACAAAAGAACTCATTTGCTCACATCTGTTCTTCAGCTGTCATGTGTAATGTACTGAAAATAAGATCATAATATCATAGAAATTGCTACAACATTAAAATTGAAGTTTATAATTGTGTACATACTACAAAAATGGGGAAAGAAGTGTGTTGCTAGCCTGGAAAAAGATTGAGAAGATTTTAAGCACAAAATGGAATGAGATTCTTGCAGACTCTAACCCAGTAACAAACAAAAATATACTATGAGGGATTGCACCAAATAATTATTGAGCAAATACCAAAGAAAAAGAAAACATGAACAGAATGGAAAATACTTTGGGACAGAAACGTGCACAGAAGAAATGCGGAAAAAGATGAGAGTAAGGATGAAAAAAGCATGAAGAAGAGAAGTGGATGAGAAAACAAAGAATGTAAATGTAGAAGTAATGATATTCCAAAGAAGAGAACAGAAAACAAATGAAAAAGTTATACATTACTTTGAAAGGAATTCAAAGGTACTTCTGTATTCACATATGTAAACACAACAAAAATCAAGAAAACAGAGATTGGACCATTTATAGTAGGAGATAGATACAAAAATGACTCCAAGGAGATATGCAAGATGTTGGTTATCCAATATAAATCATTATTGAGTTCAAAATCAAAATGTACGGGAAAAATGAAAGGAGAGATGTTTAGCCAATGCGATGAAAATGCCCTCATGGATATCAGAATACTGAAAAATGATATGAAAATGACTGATCCAGGATCAGATGGAATCCCAGGCATATTCCACAAATAGACAGAAACGAAATAGCAAAACCAATGATTTTGATAATAAGGCAAAGTCCAGATGGAAGCAAAATTGTAGACATTTACAGAGAGGCTTTTGTATCTCCAGTACACATAGGAGGATTTAAGTTAATAGCTGAACAGTACAGACCAGTCAGGTTGACTTCTCATGTTATTAATGTCTTCAGAAGAGTGATATAAGGGTATGTAATAAACCATCTAATCAAGAATAACTACATGAGAAGGCCAACATGGGTTATGCAAGGGAAAATATGCATCCCCAATTACTAGCTCATTACAGTGACATTTTCAAAAGATTGATCCAAGGAAAAGAATGGATATTGTTTTTCATAACTTTGCAAAAACTATTTGACAAGATAAACCTCAGGATTTTGCTTGAGAAAGTGGCTAAACAAAACATTAAGGATAAGATAAGAAGATGGTGAGTAATAGAAAGTAGAATCATGTCTGACAAGGAAGATAACCAATCTGGAGTACCACAGGAAATTTTTAACCTTGTTGCTGTTTGTGATATCGATATTGGACATTGAGGGTAAAGGAAAGGAAAGCATTGTGAGGAGCATTGCTGATGACACCAGAGTAAGGAAAAGTATTGGAACATGCTAATCAAATGGGATGCAAAAAAAGACTGAGACAATTTACAAATGGGCAGAAGTGTACCTGATGGAATTTACACATTTAACAGGTGAGCAGAAGTGAACCTGTTGGAATTTGGTGAAGATGAATTTGAACAAATGAGTTATGGAACAAGGAAGGATTCGTTAGTGGCACCATATATAGGCCCAGCAAAGAAAGTGATAGGAAGTGGTACACATGAAATTATTTGGGTGTCATCATAAATGAAAAACTAGGATCCAGAGAACATATTGAGAAGATAACTCTAATTAAGTCAAGTGATGTTCAACATGATCCTGAGAACTTTCACAACAAGAAATGTAAACCCTTTGATGAGAGTATTCATTGTAATTATAAGATGCAAAGTTGAATATGGCTGTGCTTTAATGGTCACCAATGAGACAAATAGAAATAAACATATTAGAAAGAATTAAGAAACTCTTCAGAAGCAAAATTGAGGAATGGGACTAATAAACTTCCATGAAAGGCTGAAAGAGCTGCAACAATATAGTCTAGAAAGAATAAGAAAGATGTCTGATAATATATGCATGGCAGCAAATTGAAGTTATAGAAAAAATGCATTAAATGAAAAATCCTCTCACCCTGAAAGACACAGAGTTGTTAATTCTTCAAGAAAAATGTGGAACTACTGAAAATAAATGAGTTATCTTACAGCCCAACTAAGAAGCTAACATGATTATTTGTTGTACTGCCACTCATGGTATGCATAGAGTATCAGGTTGGGGGAGGAACAGTGTGGATTCAGGGGTGGTAGATGTGTGTGAGAAATGCTTAGAGAAACTAAAGAATATATATTTGGCATTTATGGATCTGGAGAGAGGACATGATAGGGTAGATAGAGATACGTGGTGGAAGGTGTTACAAACAAATGGTGTTAGAGAAAATTTAGTAGAAGCAGGGAAGAGTTATAATCAAGTAAGGCATGTGTGTAAGTAGGTAGAGAGGAGGATGAATGCATCTAAGTGAAGGTGGGTCTGTGGCAGGGATGTGTTTCATTTCTTAATGGATGGGGGTGATGAGGAAGGTAAATGCAAGGGTCATGGAGAGAAGGGTATGTATGCAGTCTTTAGTGCATGACAGGGCTTAGGAAGTATGTCAGTTGTTCTTTGTTGATGACATGGCACTGGTAGCAGTTTCAGGTGAGAAACAGCAGAAGTGGGTGTCAGAGTTTGGGAGTGTTTGAAAGGGAGATGTTGTCTGAGTTTGGGAGTGTGAGAAAGGAATTTAGAGATCAGCGAATTTAGACATTATTAGGTTTAGCAGTTCAGAGAGACAGGTTAGTTGGAGTGTGAGTTTAAATGGACAAAATTTGGATGAAGTGGGGTAATTTAGATATGTATGAGTTGACTAAACAATGAATGGAACCATGGAAGTAGAGTTAATTCATAGGGTCGGTTAAGGGGCGAAGGTCCTGGAAGCTTTGAGGAATGTGTGTAAGGAGACGTCACTATCAGGGAGGGCAAAAATGGGTGTCTTTTAAGGCATAGTAGTCCCAGTGATTTTATATGGAGGAGGTTACATGTGTTGGAATGAAATGAAGGGTATGGTTGAGAGAGCAGTGGAATGTTTGTTGAAGTGGTTTAGACATACGGAGAGAATAGTGAGGAGAGGTTGACAAAGAGGTACCAGAAGTGGATGGGACAAGAAGACCAAATTGAAAATGGAAGGATGGAGTGAAAAAGATTTTGAGCGTGTGGGTCCTAAACAAGCAAAAGGGTGAAAGACATGCTTGGGATGGAGAGAACTGGAGCAATATGGTATATAGGGATCAATATGCTGTCAGGGTACTGAACCAGGGCATATGCGTCAGCTGAGGGAAACCATGGAAAGGTCTCTGGAGGCTTGGTTGTGATTTTGGTACATTACATATGGTGGCTCGAGAAAGGATGTGGGCAAATAAAGCCTCTCGTGGTCTGTTTCTGGTGCTACCCTGCAACAAGGGAAATGGCAAACAAGTTTGAAAAGAAAAGGCACAGGCCAATTACAGAAACATTTAAAAGAATGTCACACATGGATGAAATCAGTCCCAAATGAACCAAGAACTGATAATTATGTAATGCTGATGGCAGCTAAGAAGAAAAATCTTATTCATCAAGCAAGTCATGATGAGTGCTTCATGCAAGCTCTGCCATATTGGCTAAATCATGTCGTAGGTACTCGTAGGTATACAGTAGGTACCCTTTTTGTCTATATGTTTCATAATTGTTCACCATTTATAGCATCACTAGTTGTAAAGCTTTGCATGAAATTTGCATTTTATTATTGTTAAGTTTTGTCATAATTTTTATATGAAATTTTCTGTGATAGCAAGAGGTTTGCCATTGTTTACATGATCAAGTTAAATGCTTTTGATATTTTTTACTTGTAGTTATCACTTAGTGTACTCAGTGGTTTTAAACATAAATTTGATATTCATTATTTTCCTCAAACTCTCACAGTCTGCATTAATCTGAACAGTCCCTTTTTGTGAAGTTGTGACATTTGAAAGATTATAGTAAAAATCATAGAGTAGTAATTTAGTTCTTGTCAGTGTGTAAGATTTCATAGTAGCATAAAGAAAATGTTTAAGTGTTGAGGATAAAACTAGAGTCAAAAAGAGCCTCAGTATAACTGAGAGACAGTCATTTGAAATAGGCAAACAAAAAGTGACCTAGTTTTCAAGAAAGTGAGAGGAATACAATGAAAATAGAAACTGCTGAAACAGACATAGCATTATAATACTTTGTCATAAATAATTGTCTCAAGTACTTTTTTCCTTGTGACACTTCATTTGATATCTGACTTGTTTGATGTCATCCACCATTTTATCTTGTATAACTTAATTGAACTTGCTTTCCTTGCACTCTCATTTGTGGCTGAAATGTAGATATTATAAGCTTTATGCAAATTAACTTTTGTTGCTGGGAAGAGGTTATGTATAATATATGCTCTAGTTTTCTGACTTGCAATGATATTGTATTGAGGCTTGCCCCTTTATGCATATTTATTGATGGACTGAAACTGGAGAGAAACCTGGTAAGCCATATGCACTAGATAATGTACCAGGAAATTAAGATTTTTTTAATAGAGAAAATCCTCTTCCCCATTGCTTTTTGACCAAAACCCTTACTCAACCATTCTGTTGTCACTCTTCATCTCTCAGGTTCATGGGATGCATCATCGTCTTGACTTTGATGACGATTCCGACGATGATTCAAATTTTTACCCAGAAACCTTTGACAGTCCCATCGTAAAACAGGTTAACAGTTCCTTGCAAGGATGGTTTACATACTACCTTTCTAATAGCCAGCAGTGGCTGCTGTGCCAGACTTTGTTCTCTTGTACTCTGTATCCTCTTGCAGTGATCCACCGATCATCAGCTCTTATATTAGTTGTAATTAAATATTTTTGGAAAAGGAACTTTAATGAAGCACGTACAGTTGCAGTTTTATGGGGTTCACCAAAACACATTGGATTAGGGACTGAGAATGGTGTATTAGATGAGATGATCATTTCCATCGCAGATATAGTATATATAGTATTTACTCCTTTTTCATTTTTTAAGTCATGCATGGGATAAGAAATTATATATTTTGCATGTATAATGAGCTTCTTCACCTTTGCATATCATGTACAGCATGCAATATCAGTTTGTTTAGGCCCTTGCCACAAAAGCACAAGTTTATTTTTTGTTTTTTGGTTTGAGTGATATAAAATCTAAGAATGAGGTTATCTGTAATTGTTTCAGAAAATGAAAAATACTATACTTGAATTTGATGTCCATCAGTTAGTTCCTGTTTTTGCAAAGATGCAACCAATAAAGATAGCTATAGACTGTATTACCGTGCTGAGTTAGTTTTGTGTAATGTAAAAAAGGAACTCATTCCTCTCCTGTACGTTAATTTCAAAGTCTAGGCAGTGAAGGGGAAATGACATGTAATTTACCTATTTGTAATTTCTCATTTGCACTGTATAGGAAGGAAGTTTAACACTCATGGGATCACATCTCATGAAATTTCTGTAAGATCTTTACAGTATTTTAACTTTATGTATGCTGTGTGCAATATCCACATCCTGGAGTCATCTACCATCAGATTTTTTAAGCAAGTTGATGTTTCTTGCTTAAGTTCATGTCTTAATGTTGCTGTGTCATGAGCACATCTCTTAAAAATTGCTCACTATGTATGTCACTGATCTCTTTTAAAAGTTTGATCATCGTGATTATGTCACCTTTCATTTTTCTTTTCCTGAGTTGGCAAATTTTAAGCCTCTAGCCCTTCCCTGTAACTCAGCTGTCTTAACTGTGGTGCGTGCAAACTTTGTTGCCGCCCTCTGGACCTTCTGTCAGCTCTTTGTGTTTTTTGGGTTTCAGTGACCA
>JAUUDZ010439392.1:0-13222 GCA_032361705.1 Panulirus versicolor
GATGGATGAACAGCTGGGTTGACTGTGGACCGACTGTCGCAACCAGTATTCGACCCTAAGCTCTCGACCCTGGACGGCCCGTGAATGCGTTATGGTCAGGAACGCTAACCGTTACACCGCAACACTCTCACTGCCCATTTCACTCGTTACGTGTGCCGACCTGTGCCACTTGATGGCACCCTGGGCACAAACACTTGACCCGAGAACGGTTTGTCATTGACAGTAGCCCATGCCAAGCTTAATCTTGGCGAATGTTTACACACACACACACACGCACACACACACACACACACATGGGGTTGCAGGCATAATGATTCCCATAGGTTGTTGGCTGTTAAATCTAACATATATAAGATGGTTAACGCCGGAGTATTGTTTAAGAAAAAAAGTAGAAATGTCATAAACTTGTTTAGTTTCTGTTGATAGCAAAAAAGATGAGGTGTGGATTCTTTAGCCTTAAATTGATAATCTATTTGATTTACGTTGCATTAAAAGGACGGGGACTGTGTACTCCAAACCTCAATGCAGTTAAGGGGTGACAGAAAGACAGTATACATATATAGCGTGAACACTTATGTTTGGATAATCATCGTAAATACTTGAAAGAACATTTATATGTACGTTTTTCTTTCGACTGGGTTAAAATTTGATAATTGATGGCCTTCATGACCCTCTTAATCAATAGACCTACGTGCCAACAAGCCAACTCAACTAATGAGTTTTAAACAAGTCTGAAATGAAAGCACGTAAATTCTTCAGAAAATGAGAGAAGTGAAGGGTAACTATTTTCTGTCAAAATTTTGAATTGAATACATACATTGATCTATTTTCTGGAGTAAGAATGAGGACATCATTTTTACTACTTAATCTATTTCATTAATTGCAAATTTACTTTTACCTTTACCATTTATTTCCTGGTAAGATTTTAATGTTTTTGCTTAATACTCTTTTTATAGGTGCCTTAAGATAAAGTGATTGTATAAACCTAAATGCACAATAGAATTATCGTGTAATATTTCTATTTTATTCACTTTTTGCAAGTCCTTAGTAGGAGGAAAGGACTATTACAGTGATAAGTTACCATATTTGTTGAAATATATGATGTACAAAATGGTGATTGGTGATTTTCAATACTGCAATCCCTGGAAACATTTTTACAGGTACACTATACACAATCCACAGGTATACCCTGAATACACACTGTACACACCTGTACCAGTAGTGGCACACCTGAATGTTTTTATTTGTAGTGTAAAATGTGATGAATTGCTACATCTCGAATGATGCCGATTTATCAGTGTGGTGAAGTGCATGTAGAATTGTTTAGATTGATTTGTAAGTGTACAATACTTGTTCTGTTATACATCTCGCGATCATTACTACTGTTAGTTTAAAGGTGAAGGTACATTATCAGTCCTTTACTAGTATACTATATACTATAGATCAAGAAAGTGTTACATTTACTTTTCATTTGTTTGTTTTTTTCCTAACATGAAAGAATCTAGAATAATTGCATGTGTAAGTTAATAAGCAAAAAGTACAGAAAGAGTTTCAAGGATTTTGAATATTATAGATAACGGAACAAAGAAAATCTTGTAGATAATGGACGGTAATCTGTGGAGTTAAGGGGGAAACTTTTGAAGATGATTAACGAAGACAGATAATTATGACAGGCAAAAGGTATGAACCATGGACAACATGACTAGGAAAGTGAATATGGTTTTAGGATTACCACCTGAAGGTGTTCAAGAGTTTTCGATTGAAGTTGACCTTTGGAGACTCTAGCAGTTGAAAGGCCTATAACCCGAGTAACCACCCAAGTTTTGAACAAGAGGAATTAAACAAAATGAACATGAGCTGTGCGAGAACACACACACACACACACACACACACACACACTTGTTAGTAATGGCACACCCGAGAAACATACCACACCCACCCAAGAATAGACTGCCAGTAACAAGAGGCCTCTCGATGCTTGGTCTTGGTGATTTTTCAAATATCCTCACACACACACACACACACACAAGTACATCATAACCATAATGCAATGAGATCGTGTATTGTCGATCTTTGAACTAGACCTGAAAAAGACGGTTAGATTTTTAAAACTGGTAATTACAATTTCAAAACTGGGGTTCTTGATATCCATGACAGTCAATAGGCCTAAGACCCGATTAGTCGTCCAACTAAATCATAGGATTCCAACAATATTCCAAGTAAACTCTCAAGTGCAAAACCCTAAAAATTCACGCGTTCAGAAAAATGGAATGGGTAACTTTACTATTATAACGTTATAGTTAAAGCCCTCTTTTTGTAGATAAAATTAATTTCTTTTTTCTTAAAATTTAATTTGCTTTGTTTAATCGAATTTGCTTTTGTCCTCAATTTTAAGTAGTATATTAGAAATTTTCAATAATTGCTTAAATGTTTTGTTTAAAGTGTTATATGATTAGATGCTCTTATAAGAAGCAAACACGTACTAAAATTGCATAAACATGTAAAAGTAAAGGATATGATTTTTTGAAAGTCCTAAATGGACCAAAGTGAATCAGAAAGCATACTGAGTGAACTATTCTATCAATACTTTTGAACGTGGCGTATCGTAACTATTGAGAAGAAAGAACTGCAGAGATGAATTACCATAAGAAAGAAGATAGGCTTAGCAGATAACTATGGATATAATTTTCATTTTTTAGTGGTAGTTTAGTGTTTACAGAATAATGAGTTACAAAGCGTGAATTGCAGCTTTGTATTTCAATTGCAGTATATGATAAGCTGATAGTAGTGACAGTTATAGATATCTGGAACAAAGTGAGGTTAACCAAAGGCGAAACAAAAAAAATTAAAAGAATTATGGAAAACTTGTACACCAGCCGGTATCAGACTTATTTTTGATGTGAAAAATATTAAGCTAATTGGTCGCCATTCGTAGGCTCTTGGGCATTCTTTATACTGCTGTACACACGAATGAATTTCATCACAAACACGCAAATTACTTGGTGGGGGACGTTTTCATAGATTCTGTTGATACATATGAGTTTTTCACTTACCTTAACATTTATGAGTTCTATCTTGCCTTTGACATTCAGAACCCTCAACACTATCGTCTACACTGATATCGTAAAATAGATTATAATTCTTCAAATTAAGCTCCCAGCTATTATTCTATTCCCCAATCACTAAAGTATATCCTTGACAAGTGTCCAGAGCTTTAAAGTGAGCCATATACTTCCACAGTCTAAAAGAATAGAAAGAGAAATGCTTCTGATTCAGTTTGTTCACCAAACTGATCCTTCGAATATAGTGATTCCATTTATGACAACTCAGGATACAAAATGTGTCAAGTTGCAACCGATCGCTTTTCATTTCTTTATCATCTAAAATACCTTCCGACTTATGAATTCTCCATGCACACCCACTATCTTTTTTTTTCCACCTTGTACCTTTATCTCTACTGCCATATAACTTTCTGACCATCTTATTATGTCGTATGTTGTACATGACCCTACCATGCATCTCTACAATGACGTCTATACGCCACATAGACAACCAAGTAAAGCATATATTAGCAAGTCTCCCATTTAAATGGGAAGTAATTCAATAAATATATCTCTACAAAAAATGAAAGCCTAGATGGGTCACTATTTTCTTTTTCAAAATTATATTTAAATCGTTCAATATACGTTTTCTGTTAAAAATGATATGCTAAAAAAAAATTTTATTTCTAAAAGTGATTTTATTTAATAAAAAGCAATTGAACTTAAATTATGATATAATTAATGATGCTACAGAATTTTGTATTGCTTTGTTACGTAGTTCAATATATTTTAGTCATAAAGAAATTAATAACGAGAATTTCTGAACGGCATGCGGTAATTTACAAGTGTCTAAAGCATACCGACTGCTTTCGGATATCTGAGAGCTTTTGATGCTATGGAGCAAGATTAGAAACATCGTTCATTCTGATATCAAATATGGCGATAGTGATGAGGATTATGAATACAATTGAAAAATCTGGATTAGTTATAAATGAAACAAAATATAACATCATAAACTATGAAAACCTCACCCAACTTTCGCAATTAATACCTATCTGTGATATTTGGAAAATGTGTAGAAGTTACATACATCATCCACAAGTCGTTGGAAATTGAATATTTTTTGGTAGACACGAACGGATTCTATCGCTTATTTGACAATGCGATGTCACACAGTAAAGTTGCCATATTTCGATTATGGTGCCATTTATGACATGACAATAATACTGGCACAAGTTGGCCACCCCGAAACACACACCCGACCTGTGCCAGTAATAGCATCCCGAGAACAAGGTTGTCACTGACAAGCGACTATGCCATATTTGAAGAAACTTTGCGCATAAACACTAGTAGACTCTCGGTGCCATAGTCGAAATATATCAAGACTCTTGCACGACTATGAGTAATCCGGTCGAGTCTACAGGAAATGGTTTGCAAATGGCTAACATAACACTGAATTGATTTCAAGATGTCAAAGACAGTATAGATATCTGATGATAGGATTGGTTGGTTATTATTAAGAGTCATTAAGGCCTTTATCAAGCTGTAACCAACAATCGAAAAAGACGTTAACACTTTTAGATGTTCAAGATGATTTTAAAACCATACATGCCCCTCACTGCATGTATCGAAAAATGTATTGTCCCTTCCAAAGTTAATGTATTATGTAGCTTTAAAGAAATTATTTATTTTTCAAGTCCGTTAGGACTCTAAAAAAAATTACTTAATGCAATTCTAATATTACCGTAATTGGCCATCAAATGAACTAATATTAAAACATATTTGGAAAATATTTCGAAATGGTAATTATAACACAAATTTGGAAAAAACACATAATGCCTTAAAATTCTATTGATTAATTTAATTTTAGATGTAAATTAGAAAGTAAATAGTAAAACCAAATATAATTTTTATAATAGTTAAATTAAATAAAAGCATATTCTATTTATAATGCTAAAAAAGAATGCAGTTATCCATCAAATCAAATTTTCTGTAAAAGAAAAAATTGAGATGAATTAATTCTAAGTGTATGTTCAATACCATGTTCACGCAGCTCACATGTAAGACTGAAAGCTTATCAAGTTTTCAGTCGGAAACATTAAGTTGGTATGGTAATTGCTCATGGTCGCCACTGGTAATAATAGATAAACCATCTCAACCTTCTAATATATTACTTATTAACCGTGGAAAACAATCCACATAGGGAATTGATCACTTTATGCATTTGGTAAAAAGCTATTCATCACATTATTCATATCACTCACATCCACCTAAGACATCCCACTAAGCTACACTTACACACGGATCAACCTGTGCCAAAAAGGATACGCCGAGCACAGACACGCTTGACATGCCAATTATGGCACACCCGAGAACCGGTTGTCATTGACAAGAGCCCGTGCCATCTTAGTCTTGGCGAATCCTTACACACACACACACACACACACACACACACACTATGTGCTAACTGTAAAGATTACTTCAAACTTCATTATTCATTTCAATTGTTCATATTTGCTGTCTGAACTAAATGCCTCAAGAACATAAGTTTCATCTTGCAAAATTGAACGTTTCATTACCACGGTCTTATTCAAAGAAATTTCAATATGAGAATGAATCTTTTGTGAATGGATATTAATTTTCCTTGTGATATTTTCACATAATGGTACAAGCCCCTTGATAAACAGGATTGCTATTATGATATTCTCATGCTTCTCTACTCGTTCGTAGATCTAAACACGTCCCTTTTATTATCCTTATCTTGATAAGATGTAGCTTGTACTTTTGCTGGTGTACAAGGGACATCATCAGACAGTGGACGACTAAATGCACTTTTGGTATTTCCTTTTTTTCATAATGCCCAAACTTGTACACCCAGAAAATGTGTTTTGATTTCCTTTAGTACATCATCACATTTGTGGTTATACCATACTCTCACGTAACCCAGAGTGCGTGTGTGTAAAGATTTCCCTAAGCTTAGCTTAGCAACAGGCTGTTGTCAACGTCAGCCCGCTTTCGGGTGTGCCATTAATGGTACAGATCGTGTGGGTGTGCCCAGGTTGTCAATATTGGCTCAGTGCTGCCCAAGTGTAACCATGATGGAATGGACTCTTAAATGGGTGTATGTGTTGTATAGAATGTGATGAATTGCTTTTTCCCAATAAATTCAATTTATTCATCCTGGAGTGTTCCTAGTCTTATAGATAACAGTCTGATGATTGCATCTTAAACTGTCGTCCAGGCCGAGTTGACGAGGATTCCTGTCTTGAAGGATATTACAATTTAGTTCAGCTAAACGTGCATTACTCCAAAAGCGACAGGTAATGTACCACAAAATTGGTTGTGTACAACATATGTCAGAGGATCATCCCAGCAGCATATCCAGACCATGATGCAGTAGTGGCCAATGATCATGATTCTGTGATAACCCCTAGAATGGTGAAACAACTTCGTTTGGAAATATTCACCTTTGGAAATGACTAGGTGCTCCCCAGGAACATACTTTTATCATGAACTGTATCAAATTGTGTCATGTTTCTTTTACTGATTACTTAGTAAATTACATCATCCCTTATAGTCCTTTCCGTAAGGACTCCTAAAAAATTACCTAATGCAATTCTAATGTTAATACCTAATAGCTAAACCGAATCTTTATATAGAAAAATTAAAGTAAATTAAAAGAATTTAAACTGTAAAGTAATTATTTTTATTTTCGTAATTTCCATTAAAAAATTTAAAATGATTACTTTGATTTTTTGATTGTACAATAAATTTTTAAAGCAGATATTGATTGATTATTAGCAAATAAAAATTCTTAATTTGTTATGTTCATATTATCATACTGAAAATAGTTACCCATCAATATAATGTTTTCTGTAGAAAGGGAATTTAAGCGAGGAAAGTTTAAATATTTCTTCATTTTATGCAGAATTATTGTATTGCTTGTATAAGATGAAAATCATCCAAGTCGGCTTAATCAAAATCAAATTTGTGCATCAATTCCTAAAGGTCGACACCTAAAGAAGTTTTAGGATTGGATAAATATACCATCAAATTAATATGATATTCATTATGATATGCCATACGTCTGAGCTTAATCGCTGTACCACAATGGTTGTATACATGAATTCATTTCGGATGAAGCAATTCATCACATTTTATACAAAACATACATCCAGCCAAGAACCCACTTGACTACAGTTACAAACGGGCCGATCTGTGCCAGAAATGGCACACCCAAGCACACACACATCTGACCTGCGCCGATAATGGCACACCCCAGAATGGACTGTTGTAGACAAGAGACTGTGACATTCTTAGTCTTGGAAAAGCTTTACACATACAATGCTTATACGTCAAATCAGTTGATTTTTAACGCCATCTTGCTGTCAAACGATAAGATGAAGTGATGTTCATGATCATATCATGGGTTTAAAACTTTCCTTAGTTACCGTTTCCCACATGATTTCTTAACCATTTTCTAGAATGACTAGACATTTAGATTCGCAAAGAATAGGAAAGTCAGTATATGAGTACATTAGGACTATATCCAAAATTGATGAGTATGGAGTATTAGAATTATCCTGAGAGCCTGAAGTTTTTAAAAGATTTTATGTTTGGTGGATGTAGCATTGGCGGCCTTAGTTACCCTGGCAGTTGATAGCCCTAAAGAACCCCCCCCCCCCCCACCTTCTCCACTCCTAAAAAAAAGATATCCCATAAAACAAGTCTAGAAATTTGAGGTAGAAGAGAATTAGACAGCAAGTATGCGACTGAGTACGAGTAGACATCTTTCAATACACACACTCGGGACAGCCTGTACCACTAATGGCACCTCATGGACATAAACCCGAACTGTGTTGACAACACGTTTTTGGGTGTGCCATTACTGGTACTGGGCGTCCTGTATGTAACTGTAGTGGATTCATTTAGGTAGATGTGTGTATGTGGTGTAAGATATGACACGGTAGCCCAGGCTATCCATTACACTCTTATTTATCATCTTGCTTTGCTTAGTGACGCTATGCAAACTGATTAGAATGTAAAGTCTGTTCTGTATTCATCTGGGTTAAAACGAAAGGAAAAGGATAACGCTACCATTTTATAGAACACATGAAATAATAATAGGTTTCTTCACAGGATGTATAGTTTTCAAAAAGAAAAAAAATCTAGCAGGCTTAAAAAGTCTGCAATACATTGATTAAATCACTACACATAATGTAATTCTATGATTTGTTAAGCCCGCTGAGTATAGTGAGTGCTCTTTAGGTGTAACCAATTACTGTTTTTCTAACAAGACTTCAAAGTAATTCCTGAGTAGTCCAATGGTTGATCTTCTCAAGAGCTTGCTCCAGAAACGACAGCACGTTTAATTGGAAGGAGTCGTCGTCGGGGGACCTGTCGTTTTCATGGGCTAGAGGGGAGTGTCTACGACGTCTGATGGGCACCAGGTTGAGGAAGCTGAGAAGGTAACCTAGGAGCCAGAGCGTTCCCAGCCCCAGCAACACCCCCGTGGTCGTGCTGACCTGAGAAGACAAAGGAGGAAAAACTATGATCCTCAAGAAAACAACTCCGACACCTAATGTTTCCAGTCTCACGCAAAGCTTGTAAAATTGATTTCTATTTTAGATATGAGCTTATAGAGATTATAATTTAATCATTTTTTTTAACATTATCAAGAAAAATAATATAGTATGTTTTTTAAATTGATGAAAACTATAGACACTACATATTCTGATCCTCTTTTTAGAATAGATAAATCTGAATCTTAATAGAGAGAGAGAGAGAGAGAGAGAGAGAGAGAGAGAGAGAGAGAGAGAGAGAGAGAGAGAGACTCTTGATAAAACTGTTGCACTGAATCCCAGATCAACAAGGGAAGTTGGATCAGAACATTAAGTTGGAATTTCCTTGCGGGTTGTCATAGGCAGAGTCTCGTGTCGCCGTAGTTGTGGCTGTTGTGCGACAAACTAAACCAAACAAACGAGCTATTCATCACATTTTACACAACACACATTCACCTAAGTAAACATGACACTACAGGTGCATGTGGTCCAACCTGTGCCAGTTATGGCACGCCTGGGAATGAGGTGTCGTTGCCATGAGCCCGTGCCAAGCTAACTCTTGGCGAAACTCTACACATACACACGTACACAGTGACCTAGTAAACACTGCAGATATATAAACTGGAGAGATAACGTGGCGCTCATCGTGTGTGATGGTGTGTATTGTGTGAGGGTGAATGTGTGAAATCAGGGGAAATTTCCACACGAGACTGCGATACTCTGGGACCAGGTGAACCACTGCCAAACGAATAGGATGAATCTGTATTATGAAAAATGAAAATGTCCAGCTTACCATAGGACCATCTTGTACTGTCATGTTTCTGTCTGGATGGATGGCAATGGGCGCGGTAGCAGGGACGAAGGTGGTAGGAAGGTCCATGATGGTGGTGGTGTTGTTGGCAGGGATAGTGGAACCCATGATGCCCCTTCTGGTGCGTGGTCCTGCCTGCAGCCTCTACGATCTTGTCTGACCTGGGTCACGGGTGAAGGACTTGTGGTGGTCTCGTTTGACCTGACAAGCGGCGGGAACGGGGCCAGATATCCCTAGGGATTCCCGATTGACCTGACCCTAGACAAGCACCACTGAAAATAGCACCTCACCCTGTCACTGAACAGGTAAAAGATAAAAGATCAAGTGAGCCTAATTGATATGTTACTGAGAGTAAGGTTTAAAACATTTGCATCTGGTGACTTGTGGCACAGAAATGTTTCAGGTTATTTCCGCGCACAAAACACACTCACACACTGAACTGTCTTAATATACTTTTGTACTTATGAGTCTGGGATAAGGTTCTAATGCCACAACCTCCTTCATCCACATCCATTTAACCTGACGGACTAACCAGTCTACTCTACCGACACCCTCCTGCTCTACCCTCCCACTCTCCGCTGCTCTACCCTCCCTCCCTCCGTCCGACCTCTCCTGGAGGGGTGGGAGAGAAGGAAGTGAGAGGAGGGCGGGTCAGTGTGGCTCCCAGTGAGGTCGTACTCTGACTACGAGACTCGACACCCGCTGCTGTCGTATTCCTGAGTGAGTAGTGGTATGCTAGTGGTGATGGTGGCAGTGTTACGTTAGTGGGGGTGATGGTGGTAGTGTTACGTTAGTGGTGGTGATGGTGGTAGTGTTACGTTAGTGGTGGTGATGGTGGTAGTGTTACGGAGGTGGTTCGTCCTGTGAACATTATTATTTTTCCCCCACGATGATCAGGGTGAGGAAACGATGCGAGGGGTTATGTTCCTGGCCGTCCTGGGGTTCCTACTGCTGCTCCTGATTATCCTGAGCCATGGCCGGAGACTGGACGAGTCTTCTTCACCTCGGGTGAGTCCCGTCAGAGGGAAAGGGAGAGAGAGAGAAGATTAAATGAGGATGAGAGATAGAACAAGTGAAAGAATGCCAGCAAGCATGAGAGAGAGAGAGAGAGAGAGAGAGAGAGAGAGAGAGAGAGAGAGAGAGAGAGAGAGTGCAGTATTATGACATTGTTCTTCGCCGTGTGTGTGTGTGTGTGTGTGTGTGTTACTGTCCCCTTATTGCCACAGGATGGTGTTATGGTCAGCCAGAGTCAGATTTTCTTATCTAAATTCCTCACTTCACAGTTCCGTCATTATTTTATACTCGTGGTCCCTCTGGGGACGAATGACTGACATTTACGTGGCGTAGAGAAGCTATGGCGTTTGTTTGAATACTGACTTTACAAACTTCCGTCTACAGTATTATTGTATCTATGATATTTTGCTCAATTTAAAGTCTCTCATATATCGTGACGTGTTGTCATAATGTAGCAGTTTATCTTTCAGCCATGACTAGTGAAAAACCGAGACACGTAATCACTAATCCTAGCGATGGTCTTTACCCAGATCTCAGAAAACGGGTTACCAGACATGGTGACCCTTGATGACCTCTTCCTTCTGTCGGAGGCGCACCTCAGGGGCAGGCCGTTGTACCACGATCTCTCGCAGGTTGGTATGGTTCGAATATCATACGGTCGTCCTTTCCAGTTACATATTTCGAGGTTTATTCCAGACCCGGATGTATTCATTTGATTTAATTTCGTTATCCTATTTGCCTTAGGTTATTACAACAACAAAATTATAAAAAAAAGTGAGAGAAATGTATCGATTTTATCTTTTCAACTCGGGAATTATGGTACTTTGTATATATATATTTCAGGAGGAAGCTCTGTCTTCCAACTTTGTGAGACGCAACACCATCGTTCCTTACCCGCCATTGGACACCGACACAACAGCTGAGAATATGACGCGAGTCGCATTCGCAACCGCGCCCGCGCTACGCTTCACGGCCGCACCTGCTGAAAAGGTTCTCACTCCCTTCTTCCTAACGGGGACACGTCGTCTGCAGGCTAGAGAACCCTTAGGGAAGAGATACCACAGGTCCCAGCTCACACCAGGGTACCACAGATCCCAGTTTCCAAAGGGGCAACACAGGTCCCAGCTCACAGCAGGGCACAACAGATCCCAGTTTCCAAAGGGGCACCACAGCTCCCAGCTCCCGACGAGTTACCACAAATCCCATCTCCCAGCAGGGTACCGTAGGTCCCAGCTCCCAGCAGGGCACCACAGGTCCCGGTTCCCAGTGAGGTACCACATGCCCCAGTTTCAAACGAGGTACCATAGGTCTCAGGGCTTCGAGGGGCACCACCGTCCTACCCATCCCCACTCAGGCCGACGACTACCCCCTTCCTCCCTCGCCACCCTCAGCAACGCCAGTGTGACCCACCAGCCTGTTGGCGCCCAAAAAGCCCTGCCTCTCCCTCTTGACGCCCAGGGACAAAGTGTTCCTTTCTCAAGAAGGAACTCGACTTCACAGCAGTCACCAGCGGATCCTGGCCTTCATCGCAGACATCCCAAGACACGCCACACAGCCTTGACAGCTAAGGTACAGAGATGAGTCCCACACCATACGTCTTTTTCAACAAGAAAACCAAGAATAGCGTCTTCGAAAATGATGAATAAACTCAGAAATCAATTTGTTTTGTTGGACAGTTGATGTATAGGTCATGAATCGAACTTGTAGGATCATTAAGTCCATACTATGTTAGGAAACTGGTGTATGTAAGAGGAGTGTCATAACTAACCAATGTTCCGTCGCAGAGGCAGTGGGCTGCTCCATGGGCGGTGCGAGCGGTGGGCGGGGGACTGGTGGCTGCTGCCGCCCTCTATTTGGCCAACCTTGCCGCGGCCACCCTCCCGTGGGCGACGCACCCGAGACGTACTCGACACACCCAGGACCCCGAAGTCACCGAGCATATGGTTAGTCACGTATCTTGGTGGAACTAAGTCATCAAGTCTTTTCATTCCCCGTGTCACTTGCCGGCCGGATCTCGTCCCTTCCTAGACTCATAGTCTGTCGACTCTCCTGTGGCTATGTTCACTACCACGCTCTTCTAATAACCTCCTTAAAATCAGACATAATCAAAGACTTTACTCAATTATGTTTTTCTTCCCGGCTGATGATTAATACTCCTGATTGATATGATTTCCCCGCCACTTATCATAGGTCGTGTAGAGTGTACATTTTTCTTTTACCGCAGGTCGAGGAGGCGGTACGGTTGTGGGCGGCAGCGGAGGGGCGCGAGGAGTGTCGTGCGAGGGCACTATGTCGCGCGGGCGTCCTTCTGGGCGGCCTAACGGGTGGTTCCCTCCTTTTGGTGGCTGCCCAAAGCTTTTTGCCCCGCGAGTGGGAAGCTACGGTGTTTCTGATGGCCGAGGGAGCCATTCTAGGGTCAGACTGTCGAGGCTGGAGATGTGGGAGAGACCTGCCTGACGATGCTAAGACCTCCTGATGGGGACCTGCCTTTTGCCTCTGAGCCTAATGATGTCCAGCTGTCCAAAATTCAGTATTCTCCATACTTTAGTATGTAACAAATATATATTATATATATACATCATATATCTTTTGATTGTGAGCCTTTTACTTTGACCTTTGTCCCGGAACGATGAAATACTCAAGATACAATATACAGATATATAAAACGCACACACACACACACACACGCTAGTGGCGTGTCTCTTTCATTTCCCACTCCATAGCTCACGGGAGACTGGTATGGGGTTATAACAAAGTTTGGTGGTTGCTGGGTTATACGGTGATCATATTATTGT
>JAUUDZ010439403.1:0-13221 GCA_032361705.1 Panulirus versicolor
AAACTCTAGACACAATGTCTATATCTATACTATATTTATACCTATATATATCTATATATCTATCTATCTATCTATATATATATATATATATATATATATATATATATATGTATGTATATATTTATGTATATATAAATTGTATGTACAAGGGAACTTCAAAAAATTAAGTATTAAACTATGTAGGACATACAAATTAGGTTGCTGGGTTATGCAGCAATGGTGTGTGAAAATAGTCTACGGTCTCAACCACCCGTGTTTCACTTACTCGGCTCTTGTGGAGAAAACGGAGAGCCACAAAGTCGATCGTAATGCGGGGGATACAAATTAATACTTATAACCACCTAACCTTTACAGTTCTACCCTCTACCTCCCTCAGCTCCCTCCCCACAACCCTAGTCTGACTCAACATCTTCCTCTCTCCTGTCCCGTCAGCCTCAGCCATCACCAGCCTGGGATACACTCCTGTTCGTTCTCCTCCCGGATGATCTTCTAGGGATGGTCGTCCCTCGAGATGCCCAAGTTAGGCAGCTCAAGTGCTAAGTTCTGTGACAATTACGATGACAAGGATATCCTCTGGCGTCGATCTAACGGGGGATGGCAGGAGGAGCTGGACTCCTCCGGGATGTCTCGCCCTTCTAACCCGGTACTAAGAACAGCTCTTGATATCTTCCTCCTACAGGAAGCTGCTGTTGCTGCTGCTCCCGCTGCTAGAGGAAGAGGAGGGTTTGGAGAAAGAGCCTTCCTGATGGTTCTATCCTTACATCATCCATTTACTATAAGAATTCCCAGAAATAAGTCCAAGTTCCTATCCTTTGTGTACTTCCTTTCAAGAGGAATTGCATCTTTCTCAGTGGTGTCAAGGACAGACTATTTCGCTTGGACCTTAGGTCTGTACGATCTGCGCATCTAGGTTTATGTCTGTGAACTGGGGCTAACAGGCCTTCCATTGCATGTCTTTCCCATATACTCCATGAGTATATCAACCTCCTCGCTAACACGATCTAAAAATCATGGCAAGGTAATTACCTCCACATGGTCCGTATCCCTCACGGTGTTGACCAACACGTAAGAAAGCTATACGACTTCACCAAAGGCATGGAACAACGTAGCCAATACGAAGATCATGATTATCGCAATACATAATTCTTTACGTTAATCACCAGAACAGATAATTGATTACATTATTAGCTGAAGGTAAGCAACCGGCTCCCTCCCTCCTGCCTTCTTATTGTGCCGAGATCCTCGACCGTCACTCACGGTTGCTGTGCACAGTAACGGCCGGGGAGAGAAACCCTCCTCTGAACACCACCTGAAACCAGGTTCGTCCCGGAGCATTTCTGCCGGTCCTTCAGCGTTGTGATGTTAAACAGCCGGTCTTCAGCTCCGGCTGAATGTGTCACCCGCAGGTCCTTACCAACGTTAACTGAAAATCTCAAGAAACTTTCTGCCACTACCGCTATTTATGGAAACATTTAGCAGTGACGAATTCATCTCCCTGGCAATACGGGACGCGAGGCAGAGAGAGAGAGAGAGAGAGAGAGAGAGAGAGAGAGAGAGAGAGAGAGAGAGAGCGCAGGTGTCTGGCGGGAGGAGCAGGACAACCCTCACCAGCGGCTCTGAGACTAAGAAATCCACGACCAATATTTGCACCTGGATACCAACTGTGTTGTTGGGGGCCATCTTGAACCACAAGGACCCCTACACATCCCACCCTCCCCTCACGTCCTGTGGCGTCCCAATGGTTTACGTAGACACGGGTAGATGACACAGGGAATCTACTTGATATCCAAATGGTCTTAGGTCAAAGGGGAAGATTAAAAGTACTGATGGTGAAGACAGATACGACTGACTCAGACGACAAAGTGGAGGAGGATGACGACTGACTGTAAACTGAGAGAAAAAAGAATTTGACGCCGTTTTGTTAAAAGTCTTAATTCAAATGGAAACACAGAGACAGACATCCTCATAAAAGACCAAACTGGACTGGAACTTTGAGGAGTTTCAGGCCAAAGAAAGAAATCTAATTGGGAAGTCTTGCATCAGTGTGGGAAGTTGGTTGTGTGTATGTTTGTGGAGAGCTAGTTAGGCAACGTACTGGAGCCACACAGTTCATGGTGCAAGTTCAACTAAGTCTTTAGAAATATAGTCAAGGTTAGTACAAAAATCTTAGTCAAGCTTAAACCGAAAGATTCTTGTCTTACTGGAGATAAGAGATTGGATTAAGCCTCCTCAAACAATGATAATACTTCAGTTATACTCATCGTGAGGGGCTGATATGGTGCAATATCATTCCTCGTGCACATTTTCAGCTGCTAGGAACATTGCCACTCCACTCCCGAGCGTCGTAACCACTGATGTAAAACGGGACTTTCTGAGGATTTATCTCAAACCGCTGACAAATCACTCGTCGGATAAGCCAATATACTGACTATTCTCGAGATACCGCTCGCGTAGAATGTGTCCCAGCCAGTGTTATACTTACAGGAGGTAATGAATGAGTTAATTCTATGACATCACAGAAGTCTGAGTGAGGTGGAGGGTTAGGACTGGGTGCAGGGCTCAATCTCCCTTCGCTCGCCACAATACAGAACTCACAGCCCGACCTCTGGCCGCCAGCGGCTGAGCTAATCAACACGGGAAGCGACTGGAGGTTATTCCTGGAGCAAAGTGGGATAAGATATAGGAAACGAGAAAAATCTAGTTCGTAGAAACAGACGTAAAATATCTTATGGAAGTGATGCAAGAGTAAATATCTAAAGGATCAGATGATCATCGTATAAAGTACTCTATAGATAACTTCACAAAGATGACAGAGCGTTTGCATGATACTAAGCAGTGCAATATGGCGATGAATCGAGTGCATGGCTGCAACACACACCTCTGTCACAATCAGGTAGTGGTCACAAGTATGGCTGAGCGAGGCGGGAAGTGTTTCAGGGTGTCAATTCAAAGAGAGAAAGATCGTCCTGTGGTGAAGGTCACTTGACCACGAAGGTAAATAGTTCTGCCATCTGTCATTTGTTTGTCCTTGGTATGCACGAGAGACCAGGAGCTCGTGGTTGGTAACGTCTACAAATACGTGTCTTATGGTTTCCAGTATTGCTTGTGTTGAGAGGAAGAAATGCGTCACCAGGGAAAGATGCTTTGGGGGGAAATAGGAGGATCAAAGTCTCGAAAATAGGGTTTGGAGTGAGAAAAATAAGGAGAATAATGAGATCACGAATATAGAACCTAATAGCAAATAAGAAATAAAGAGGGAAGAATATGGTGACTGAAGTTATCACTTACATAGGTTAAAGGGGATTACATGCTAAAGACACTAGCAAGGGATTAATCCCAGCAGAACGATACTCCTCTTCTTTCCCCGCCTTCGGAAAAGGATTTGATCCGCTCAGCCTAAGGCTGATCCCATTCTCACGAGAGTCTGATCTCTGGTCTCTGAGAAACGTGGGTTCAAGTCTGATGGGTCGGTAATGAGACCAAACGCTTGATGTCCAGTTCATAGGTCGTACCGTCGTGTTCAGGGGTCGTACGTTCGTGCAGAAGGGTCGTACTCTCGTGATCAAGGGTTTTAAAATCGAACTTAACGGTTGTGAGTCGTATTCAAGTGTCGTATCGTCGTGCGTAAGGATCGTACCGTCGTGCTTGAGGGTCGTACCATAGTGCTTAAGGGTCGTATTGTCATTTTCAAAGGCTTTATCATGATATTCAAGGGTCGCACCGTCGTACTGAAGGGTCGTGCAGTCGTCCCACAGTACGGACATACGAGGTAATAAGAAATGCAAAGGAACGGGAAAGTAGATGTAATTGATGGAGGGTATACTAACGTGGAATTAGGACACAGACAGGAAGTGTGGAGACGCTGGACATGGTGCAGAGTGAGGCGACATAGAACATGAGTGGTGACGCTGGACATGGTGCAGAGTGAGGCGACATAGAACATGAGTGGAGAACACCGGACATGGTGCAGAGTGAGGAGACATAGAACATGAGTGGAGAACACCGGACATGGTGCAGAGTGAGGCGACATAGAACATGAGTGGAGACGCTGGACGTGGTGCAGAGTGAGGTTGGAAAACACAGAGAAATCGTACAAAAAACGTTGCGTTTATATTCAGAACGCCACACCTTCTGATGCGCTTTAGTTTAAGTGGAAAAATGCTCTTGAGTAGAAATAAAAGCGACCATTCAAGTGTAAGAGAAAGAGAAACCTAAGTCTCAGTTTCTTCTATTCACACCAAATTCACAGTTTCCCCGAAGTAGTTAAGTAAACCCCAGATGATGAATGGCCCTGTGCAGGAAACAGCCCCTGTAATCCTGATTATCCTATAAAATGATGAAGAAATAGAGTATATAAAAATGGAATTTGTCTCCACTTGGCTTAGACGAACCACATTCAGCTCCCGTGAATGAAAATGTCAGATCAAGTTAAGTTCATGACCTCAACGAGATGAGATCTGATATAGGTTTAAATGACACGTGTGGAAACATAGATGGGAAGTTTGTCGGAGGTGTTGGAGTGAGTGAGAGTAGTGTAGGGAGAGTGGAAAGTGAGTTTGAAGAAGTGCGTTGGCCAGAGCGAGTGTGGGGAGTGTACTTATGCGAAGGAGCCTGGTTGTGAGAGTGGAAAATAAGGCAGACTGGGTGAGAGCAAGTGTAGTGGACGATGCTGGTGAGAGTTAGTTCTGAGGGAGATTAGGTATGGAGGACAGTGTTGGAGAGAGTGAATTCAATACAGCGCAAGGGACTTAAGGAGAGTGTGAGGGCGTGTCTTCGTGAAAGTCAATACCAGGGAAAGCATTAACGAGAGTGAGTATGGGAAACATTAACGAGAGTGAATGTGGGAAACATTAATGAGAGTGAGTGTGGGAAACATTAATGAGAGTGAGTGTGGGAAACATTAACGAGAGTGAGTGTGGGAAACATTAACGAGAGTGAGTGTGGGAAACATTAACGAGTGAGTGTGGGAAACAGATGTGAGGAAAGGCTGTAATGAGGAGTCTAGTCTAATGCAGATCATCCTCTGAAGTTCATAACCGAGTTAAGACCTTTTCCTCGCTAACATTAAACTACAGTTACCTCCTGCCCTCCTGTGCTTGCGAATTAGCCCAAGTTTGCCCAAGTTGGCATCACATTTGTCTTCATAACTTCTCGCCTGGCTGCCTCACTGTGCCTCAGGCCAAGGTCACGCATGTGGATGATGTTCTTAAATATTCTCTGACACCGTCACTCTCCATCTTGCATTAAAACTACCTTAAAGCTAATCTAGATCTGGTTAATGTCTGCTCTGAATTACTTACAATGTAGCGGTTAGCGTTGCTGACCGTGATGCATTCACGGGCTATCCGGGGCCGAGAGCATAGGTTCGAACCCTGGTCGGTCCAAAGTCAATCCAGCTGTTCATCTTCCCTTGAGGAGTGGTCGATTATTTGCGAATCCGGCTTAATGAGATGGCCTTGATTAAGGTATTCAGTTGCCCGTGTCGTCTCAGCTAAAAAAAAAAAGGTTCACCTATATATTCACTTAGAAATACTGTGTAGCTTTCTAACTGCTACAGATATTGCCCCATAAATTAGCGTTCCTGGCTGTGACGCACTGATAGGCAGCCGAGGGTCGAGCGCATAGGTTCGAATCCTCGCTGAGGCAGTCGGTTCACAGTCAACCCAGCTGTTCATCCACCTCTAAGGGTTGGTCGATGAAACGCGTACCTGGCTCAGGCTAAGGTATATATATATATATATATATATATATATATAGCGTTAATGGGATGGTCTTGATTAGGGCCTTATCTGTCCCTGCCCTTTCAGCTAACATTAGAAAATAGCAGGAGGGGAAAAATTTGCTACCCTGTGAGGCAAGAGGAAGGAACAGCCCAGCTAGCACGGCAGAGAAGTCAGGAATGTTAAATGATGGAAATATCAAACTGAAATTGATGCATACAAATGCAATGTACATGAACTAGAAATGAATGGGAAAGAGCTCGACTTCAAGTATATCATTAAGAAAAATGTACCCGATAATGCTGGAATTCTGGAATTAAAATATACAAAACAAATGATAATCACAGCTGCTCAGTTGTGATGGCATACATGATAGCAAGGAGGGATAAGAATGGAGGAGGAGCGGCACTCTTAACAAGAGGCAGCCTTAAATCTCAAGAAATACCTGTAGAATGAACAATCAGGTAATACATAAAGGAAGAGCAACTGTGGGAAAGAAATGCATAGCAGCGTTGATAATGTGTATGTAATCCTCCAAATGATATTAGTAAAACGGAATAGACATATGATAACACGAATGAAGGGACAATAAGGATGATACACGATGCAGGAAACACGCACCTGTCAGAGGTGGTCAGGGCCTCATGATTAATGGAGGAAATGAATTACAAAACGACCGAGTGTGGTAATTTGGATTCTCATGGTGACAGAGGGTCATGGAGACACAAGTTCTTTGAGTGTGTACAGGAAATTATCCCACACCAGCATATCACTGTGCACATGAGGATCAACTGGACTGATACACCATCATTACTAGACCTTCTCCTCACACATATTGAGAACATCATGTATGATATGCCAGTTTGATAAAGTGATCAGGTAATGCTAGAGTCTGTTTATTCAATAGATGTGGACATAAAAAAAGCAGCGATGAAATCTCACTCATTATATTCATGGAAATTATACATAACTCAAGATTTTGAGTGATAATATTTAGTGAAAAATGGATTTCAGTATTGTTGTCGAAATATCTGTGAAGTTCACAGGAAAAGTGTAGGAACATGGGTACATTTAGCCAGAAATACAGAGGCAAGATCACTAAAGGTTTGGTGCAGAAAAAGTTGTCAAAAAATGAAGGATCTTAGACGTGACGCGGAGATGACACTGGCGACACCAGCAGTGACGTGCACTGAGGGGGAGGAGGGAACATGAGGGAGGTTGGTGCCCCTCCCTTCTCACTTTACTGCCTCAGCCCAACAGAGCCTATCTTTTATTACAAAAATTTTCTCAGCATTTTTATTAACAACCATCAAACTTTTCTGCCTTTTGCGTATGTAGTTATTTGAAATAATGCTTCATGAGTTTTTGTCATAAATCTACAATAAAGAAGATAAGGTACAAATCTCACTGAGGATACATGTCTCCAGTCTGAATCAACCGTACTTGGCGGTGCAGACTCCAGACACCGCCGGTGTTGACATCTAAGTAGAGGAGTGGGAAGCGAACAGCTGTATTTATATAACTCAGCTGACAAGTTTCCATGCTATGATTTTTGTCGTTTTTTTGCTTTTCTTTGTATTCAAACCATAATCTAGGTAAGCATTTAATGCCATATTGTCAAGGTGTCATGCAGTTGTAAGCTGATGACAATGACTGAAGCTGTTGGCGGCATAACATCAAGGCAGGTAATTTGCATGTATGATGCATCTCAAATCATGACAACGAAATATACTACTTAATTACATTGTTTTGCTGGGATAACTGGTGACAGCAGTTGTAGTGTGGAACTAGTTTCTCAGTTCTTTCTCTCCAGGATCCTCATTAGTAATCTGGTAAATTGGCCACCAACGCTGTCACGAAATAATGTATATTTTGGCTTCTCTGAATGTAGCTTATGTGAATTTTGCTGATTCTAGACTATATCTCGTCTATCGTTTGTACATACATTATGTTCTGCACAGACTGTGGTTATTCCTAAGTGGCACATACTGAGGAAAATGCATAATCTTTATACAGTAGTGAGCTCTTGCTGTAGGATATAAAGGAGTAGTGGCGATAATGACGATTTCGTGGCTTTGAAAGATTATATAATGTTTTGACCAAGGATATACTATAAGATTTACTGCCGCTGTTTCAGTACATTACCACGAAAAGGGAGGAGAGAAAAGAAGTGAGGAAGGAACACGAAGCAGCCAACTATGATGTTCTCTGGTTCAGACCTGAAAGCTGTAGCGCTAGGTAAGTGAGACGATGAGGTAAGTGAGACGGTGAGAGAACCAACAGGGAAAGAGATCGCACCAAAGCAGCTGGGGCCATAGGTAGGACAGGGTACTGAGGAAGACAAGGAAATGCAAGACTGTGGTAACACGGATGATATGAGACGGAAACAGCTTCAGGCTGTAATCACGGATGAACGAGGTAAATATTAACGAAACTAAAACACGTTCTGAGGGTTCGATCCTGATTGGCTAAGGTGGGGATTTCCCACCGATCCTAATCGTGTACAGACGATTAACATCCAGTACATTGAAAGGTCTACTGATATTTTCAATTCTGTTGAACCAGTGCTGACCAAGCAAGATCTCTTTTCCAGAAATTTCACACTGGTGTTCCTTTCCGATGCAGAGGCTTCTTAGCACCTCTGGCTGGAATATTCTGAAGAAAAAGGTACAGCGATCTGCTTTATTTGTCGGGTTTTCTGAGGATAAATACCAGTATCAACTGTGATTCTGGAAAACAACTTGGGTAGATATGGAAAAAAGGAAATAGAAAAATAACATTAAAAAATAAAAGAATATTCTTCACATGAGGCACATCTGCTACGGATGTTACGATGGAACGACTTCACAAGACATGCATCAGGGAATGAACTCACCTACTGGACATCACACTGTCTAGCTAGGCACGACATGTCCACCAAAGGAAAATTCAGGAAACCTGAATAAAGGGAATTCCCTTGAGGTCGTTGATAAACTGCAGAGTACTACAGTGTAATCAATCTTCATCTAAAATCATTCACAAGACTGCCAAGCAATAGAAAGCAGCTACATGTAACTCTGTTGTCAATCTGATCAAAGTTTCGTTACAGAGGTTGAAAAAGGTAAACTATAATCAAGTCTATTAGATGTAATGACAGATATGTTCCTCACAGAACAAGTCTCTTTTGTTTTGCGTTGTGTACATCATAAGAAAATTTCAGAGCGGTTCATTCAACTGTTTGGTGATCGGTCAGCGTAAATAGAGGGACTGGAGAAAACATTATGTTCTCTTTCCAAAAGAATGGCCTAAACTCTGACAACATCAGAGATCATGATTAAGATGGAGCTGCCAGCATAACGGTGTATTACAAAGGACTGCCATCCAGGATTTTCCATCAGGATGAGAGGGCTGTCCGTGTGAACTGTTATGGACATTACTTCAACTTGGTGACTGGAGAATCTACCAAACACGATCGTAGTGTATGCATTTCATTCAGCTTCAGGACAACACCGGTGATACGGCTTTATTCAGAAGCAATCGGTAATGTGACCTGGACAACTGGGTTAGTAGTTGAAGTGACTGTCAGAGACCTGCTGGGTCTGTTGTGACGCAGCGCCTAACATGCCACAGGAGGTCTTTGCTGCGGTGATACAGTTCCTTCAGAAACAGTCAGCAGGCAGTCCACCTGACACGTGTGCCGGAGAGGCGTTTATCCTTCTTGGGAGAAGTGATTGTAGAATCCTTTCTTTGTTTAGAAATTACAAATCCAGTTTTCGTGGAGATTATGATAGCATCATCTTCACTAGAGTCTTGATCTTTCAACAGTTTACAACATAATGGATGGAGAATTAGAAAGAAAAGAGGTACTTAGGAACGAATAACGACTTAAGATTTCATATGAACATGCTGAGCAATAAGTTAATGATGCAAAAATTTAAATTAACACAAATATTCCGTTAAACAAGGAGGCTAAAAGTCCTACCATGTACAGATACAGTTCCACTTCAGCTGAAGAAGGCCATTCATTTCAAACATCAGAAGAGTATTACCAAGCCAAAAATTATTACTCTTTTCTGGATATTATAATAACTAAGTTGAAATGAAGCTTCAAAGGGAAAGGTGACAGTCAGAGTGGTAACAATCTGAGATTCCTCCACAGCCTTACGGTTCCATCTCACCGGAGAGTGATGCCTGCTGAAGTAGCCAGACAAGCTGTACAAACTATGTGTCATTTCTATGGCTTTTATGATGAGGAAAAGTCTCAGATTGAGCTTTTCCTTGTTCGTCATATCCTCGTTCAAGGATTAATGTACAAGAGCTTCTAATTACATGAAGGATAATGAGAATTGTAATGTGTTTCCCACTCTGTGTGTGCTACTCTGTCACTATCAACGGTCCCTGTGGAAAGTTCCTTTTTCAAAATCATAACTTATGAACACAAACTTGCGTAGCCGTTGACTAGAAGACAGACTGTCACACCTGATGCTGCTCAGTATTGTGAACCAAACATAAGTGACTGATGTCTTGAAACACATGAGCTACGGAAGGCTACAACTATAGAAATATAGATCCCTTCATCTCTTCCATTCTGTTTCATATCATAAAAGTACTTTTGTAGTGCATGAAAGGGGATCACATACAGGATAAATAATAATATTGTTTATCAAACCACTTGACTAGTAACCATTAAGATCTAATCACATTTCATAAGATTCCTTTTGAATAAGTTTGCTTTGTAGATCCGATGATTGAAAAGTGTCCTTTCCCCTCAACGAGCCCCTGACCCTATGATGTTCTCCGCACGTCACAGCCAGCCAGCCAAGATTTGTAAGATGTAAGAGAAATAAAAACAACTATTGCAGGATAAGAAAGCAGGATCAAGGAAACTTTAAAAATGATGTGGACAAGACAAGAAACAAACCAAAACTTTTCCACAAGTTTAATAAGAGCGAAATGTTAGTCTAAGAGTAGTTAATATGGTTAAGGGATTCAGTTGGATAAGCTGTCGAGGGTTATGTGAAGATATGCGAGGAAATAAATGACAAGTTCTAATTTTTGTTTTCACATTGGAAGATACTGTAGCCTGAACGCCAGTGATATGATATGAAGAAGAGGTCTCGGAAGCCACTGAAATGTCCAGAAAAGAAAAACAAAGTATTGAAGGGTCTCAATCGATAGAGGACTCATGGCTTTAAATTTCTCTCCATATGTGTTGAAAATGTGTTCAGATACACTTGACATGCCAGAGAAAGGTAGAATGACGAGCTGTCTATAGAGGACTGGAAAGATAATCATAAAGAAAATGAATGAAACTATTTCAATAAGTTACATCATGAATTTGGGGAAGAGATCTTGTGTGACGAAACATTTTGATTTATATGAAGGAGTGAACTTCGTTTCAGACAATGAAGTCGGGTTGATTGCCAGACAGTATTTGAGAGCGTACCTCACAGTAGGCTGGCGAAGAAGCTGGATCATCAAAAAGAAAAGAAAAGAAAGACATTACTTCCCTGTGCAGAAGATCATCCCAGTAGAAAAACCAAAGGACGTGTGTCAGTGGGAGTCTTCAAATGAGATGAGGTCACCAGCGGCGTGCCTTAGGGATCTGTTCTGATGCCATTGCTCTTCTTGATCTATGAATATGTTTGCGGAGAGTAAAAAGCTGAGAAGATTGCATGAACCTAGAAGGGGACCCAGAGAAGCTCCAAGTGGGCCTGATACGTGTTTTCCTTTTATTATGTTGGCTGAGACGGCACGGGCAGCTGAAGCCCTAATCAAGACCATTTCATTAACGCTATACCCTAGCATGAGCCAATTACACATTTCGTTGACCGACTCTTAGGGATGGACGAACAGCTGTGGACCAATTGTGGCAACCAGGATTCGAGCCTATGCACCCGACCCTAGGCGGCCCGCGAATGCGTCATGGTCAGGAACAGTAACAGCTACACCCACGGAAATCCATATTCAACCCAGATTGATGTATATAAATGTAACAATAAAATATGATAGGAAATAAGCAGCAGGAAACTTTTTTCGATATAGTCTTGACAGTAGACATCACCTTGACCTGTCGCCAGAGTCCCATATCAGGAGTATAATAAAGGACACAATTTCTCGTGCTCACAAATATCTGAATAGCACTCACGTGTACCTGGATTAGAAATACTTAGCAAGTTGCTCGCATCCTACAGTAGGCCATAACTAACTTATGCATCTCAAGTTTGGTCACCGCACCCAAAGAAACACAAAAAATTAATAGATAGGATCCAGAGAAAGGCAACAAAGTTGTCACCAGAATAAAAAGAGAGGAATAAGAGGTGTCTTGATCATAACCTTTAAGCTTTTAAACTAGTCTGATTAAGTCAGCAAGAACATTTCTTTGAAAGATGTATAAATTGAACAAACAGAAGACATACCAAGAAATTAAGAAGAACACTTTTTTTTTCTATAAAGACGTAGAAAAATGCTTTTGTAACATGAGATTGGTGGATAAATCAGACAGATTGAAGGATGAAGTTATGTAAGTCAACAGCATACAGAAGTGGGGGAAAAATCTGGGCTAGAAGAAAGGTTTAAGAGATGGGGCTCCACCAGTGTAGAGCTCCCTGCCTGTATAGCATAATTATTTGATTACACAGCATCAGTTCCATGTGCGCCGACAACACCATCATCACAAGCCAAGCTGAGAACCCTCAGTTTAGCCAACTTGAGAACTGTCAACACCAGCTGAGATGATGAATAATAACATCCCTCAAGCTGAGGATTCTCAACATCAGCTGACGTAAGGACCGGTAAAACCAGCCGAGATAGGATCCAACACCAGAGTCCCGGCTAAGCTGTGTCATCCAAGGCTGAGGTAGGAACCAACAGCACCAACGCAGCTAAGCAGTGTTAACACCAGCCGGGTTAGAAACCACTAGAACCAACCCAGCTCAACACTGTCAACACAGTCAACACACAGTCTACAACTCACAGTCCACCCCACCTCAGCAGTGTCAACACCAGACAAAGTAGGAACCAACGCCACCAACCCAGCTAAGCTGTGTCAACCACAGCTGACCCGATAAATGTCACCATTAGTCTATACGTGGGATGACTGGTTACTACCTAGGTGGGGAGTAGGTACCCACCACTATCCCCCACCTGGGACCTGATAGGGAGGAACGATATAGGGTAAGGAATATCTTACTACTCTGAGATAAGTCATGTGGCGTCGTGTCCACTCTTAGAAGATATCTTATCTTCAAAACAGCTTCACCATAGTAAAACTACATAGATTTGTCTTCTGAAATAACAGTGTACAAAGAGAAGTCATATAATGATGATGATAATGAATATTTTCTTTTGCAAATATATATCCGAGACAATAAAATCATGAAAAACAAAGATCAGTAAAGACATTGTATGGATAATAAAGACATTAACTTCACTATCAGGTATCGCAGCACCCGGGAGCAACACTAAGGTTTAGTATCTTCCAACTTTTCGTCTCCTGTCCTTATTGTCTCGTGTCTACTGC
>JAUUDZ010439414.1:0-13221 GCA_032361705.1 Panulirus versicolor
ATATATACATTAATGGCATTGTCCACTTAATATATTATTGTCTACAACTTCTAAATCAGAAACTTACACCAAATATCAGCAGCTAAATGTTTGTTACCATATGCAGGTTCAGACGCTGGATGATTCACTTACAACAGTTATTTGCAGTATCAATGGGCGATGGAAAAAACGCATGCTTGTGATAGACTGGGTGACATTATACTGGTATGATACACAATCAAAGCTGTGCTCCACTGGGATATCTGACGTAGCATCTGAATGATCTTTGCATGGAAAATATTACAGATATTTTTATTAGACAACCTTTTGGCTGCTTAGACAATTTATCCCTTGTGGGATTAAGATGACATTTCTCATACAATATTGAGAAATTTCAACACCAGTGTGCATACCTTATAATTATTGAATCTTTATAATTGAAAATAGGTAGCAAAATAACTTTTTAATTCTTTTTAATCTGTTTGTCATGCCATTTGCTCTCAATGATCAGTGTACAATAGTCATTCATAAATGAGTCTATGGACCTGTATATCAGGAACAGTAAATTAAAAAGCTATATATACATATATTCAATGATTTTTAGAAAACTGAACACTGCGTTTAAGGATATTGGTGATATCTGACAAGGTCTCAAAGTGCCATCTTTTAGAGGGCATTAGGCTTTGGGAAATTTGATGATACATACAAAACAAAAATAATAAATAAACTTCAGAAGTATGTGCTGATTAATCTATATTTTGAATCAGTAGAGGCATTACTTGGCAATGGGTCTGGTGCAAGTCTAAATCATGAAAAATGATGATCATGGCTGGGTGGTAGGAAGTCTGTGAGTGAATGGTGTTGGTGGCTGACTGGCGGCTCTGGGCTGGCGATGGTCTGGTGCTGATGTGCTTCGGCCCCGACCTGCGCGATCACACTCGACCTCAGAACTGTTGAAGTAAAGGTAATCTGAACATATTTTGACAAGATAATGGCAGGAAATTTGAATTCATCAATGATATATATTGTTAGTTGCTATGAGAAAAATCTATTTGTAACTTTTTCATAATCACCATAATTCAGAAACCATGGCTACATTGCATCAGCTATGAATGTAACTGAAATATATTTATAAATTTTCCCTCAAAATTAATATTATGGAAAGACTACTAAGGGCTTCATATAACATTTACAATAATCTTCTGTAGAGGGTACACTAGTATACATTAACTGACTTATCGCAAAAGACATTTACAATGACGTATACTTTAGCACATAATACATTAAGCAATCAATACTTACTACATGTACCTGCTAGCATGGAAAGGGAATACATTGAATAGATATTAGACAATAGTAAATGAAAATTCATCAATAAACTTATTCTTTATTGTGATTTGAAAAAAGTAAAATTATACATATAACCACAAAATTAATTATTTGCCATACACACAAATATTTCAAGTTATGGACATTGTAAAACTTCATAATCATAACACTGCAACATATGGGTAAAGCGTGAATAAAAGTGTGGGAAAATCATGGATAGCTCCTCTTACATCCCTTCTGGGTTGAGAACTTTGCAAACTTGTTTTCTGAAAATTGACTTATTGCTGGCAGTCTGTCTGAGGTATAACTGAATAACCAAATGAAGAATGAATGTCTGCAGTTTAATATCTTTAAGTAATACAATTCAAGAAAAATAAACGATAACTAAGAAGCTGATGATATACAGTCTTGTGGTTATGAGTAATATCTTTCCACACACTATCATAAAAAATTTTCAATGTACCTCTTGGTATCAATTTTCATTTTAACATGCATGCATTAATGAATCCATACAGACAAATATACACAAGAGCAAGCATGCAAGCATGCATGCACACACACACACACAAACACACAATCTTGCTCACACAAACAATTAGTTCTATTGTAATGGAATGAATTAATCAGAGCATTTCAAGAGTCCCTGCATCGCAGTTAAAAGATCATATCTGAAAAACAAGAAATTTACTCTTCTACAACCCATGTGCGAGAGTGAGGGTTCTAAGTTGAGAGTTTACTGAGACTTCAGAGGTAATATCTGGTGTCTTCTTAAGGGCCTTTGGTCACTACCCCTGTATTTATATTAAAATCTATTGAAATGAACTGAGATTAGCACAATTTCTGGTTCCTATTGCCCAAAATATCTCGGAAGTAAAGTACAATAAGAAGCCTGGACAAAACCTGTCAAAGAGAACCCTCCACAACAAAAGACCAACAAGCAGATGCTAATAAGTGAATGATAACAATAGAGTGCTTAACCCTTAAAGGGCTGATATGGTCCACAAATCCAATATGGAGGGAAAACTAATCCTTACAAAAAGATAAATGACAATCAAAAGTAACAGAAAAATCACATAAAGTTACATCATTACCCCTTTGATGGCTTGGTCCTGTGCAAAGTGAATGCCGCAGAAGGTTTGAATGTGTTTGGGAGATCCTGATTACAGACGAAGATGAGGTTATGACATTTCTTACTTTCTATTGAGTTTATTTCCTTACTGTACTCTTATTTCTTACAAAGATACATACTTGGAGTAAATGACATAATTTCACCTTAAAATTCAGTAAGAGACTGACTGCCAAGTTTTGGGAGGATATGGAAGAATTTATTTCTTAATACCGAAAACTGTACTCTTATTTCTTGTACACTTATTTCACATACAGACACAGCATTACTGTTGAATAACATATGTAGAAATATTACACATTTCACTTATCATAGAGGTGTGGGGATAATGACAAGCTGATACATAAGGGGAAGATACTACATACATTGTTTCTTTGGAAATTTTCAAAGTCTTTAGTTACCATCTGTACCAAAGTCCTACATTACCTCAGGATTACAGAAGAAATGAGGTGGAATTCTATGCAATTTTTCCAGAAGAGCAAGTTCATTGAGGATGCCTTCCTTTCCTTCTTATATAATTCACCACCAAAATCATTCTGTAAATCACATGCATCTTTACATTTCTCGTGTTGTTCTTAACTTTCCTCACCAAATGATACAAAAGAGTTCCTCCTAATAACTTGGGTCATTTGACAATCTATGTATTTTCCATTTCCATGGAGTTAGTGACTTTGTGTAAGCATGACTATGATCATAGGCTGACAACCATCCACATATATTAGTGGTTGTAGCAGTACTGAGGATAATAGGGTTTGTTCCTGGTATCAGGTTTTTTCCTGGGCTTTCTTACCTATGGGAAAGACCTCAATACACTATTCATGGTATAAAACATCTAGACATTTAAACAGAAATGGGAAAGCCATTACATCAACTGATGATGGCTGTGGTTTCAAAGAAAATACTAAATGATGTTGGCCAATGTTTATGGGCCAAAGAAGCCAATAAAGACCTTGCAGCCACAGATGACCATAGAGGGTAAGTGCCTTAGCAGAAAATTATTTATTTCCCAAACGAAGATAAACTGAAAAAATGCTAGGGCAAGTTTTAATATCAAAACCCTTGGGCACCCTGGCAGTCAGCTCCCCATCACAGTCTATAAGGATTCAAGAGCCCTCAAAAAGTGCCTTGTTACAGTTGTCATGATCCTGAAAACATCCAATGAAGACAAATACAACGCAGCTGACTGAAAAGTAGCTGCTGATCATACCGCCTGGCCAAAACCAAAACAGAATTCACAAGGAGATCCATTCAAAAGGGTTCACTCTCACTCTGCAGCACTTTGTTACACTCATTACAGTCAGAGAGGGAGATGGACATCATCACCTTCTGTGAATGCTTGGAATGGTGTTAGGTGGACTCTACAAAAGAAAAAGGAAACAATAACCCATGGATAGCACCACAAAGATAATTAGGTATGAACCATGATAAGAAACTACCTAACCAAGCCACATCAGCCAAAAGAAAATTACTTTCTTGTTGCCATGAAATTGTCAGAAAATTTGTGTTACACTGGGTAAATTGTAACATCTAATAGCTTCAATTAACCCAGTTTGTAAAATTTTTCAAGGAATCATGATATGGGAAAGTAATAAACTTTCCTTATTTGGATACCAAGTTTATGCCCATTACCAGACCTTCGATACTGGACCTCAAGGTGGAATTGCGGTGATGGTATATTAAGACATTCTCCAACCACCTATTCCTCTGCATTTGGCATTGCAGGCTAAGGCAGTAAGGAATAATCTAATCAGACAATACACTGCTGCATCCATATACTTCCTCCAAATGATATGGACATTTTGGGTATGGAAGTCTTGAATGAAGAGCTAACATCCCCTTTCCTGCTTTTGGGAGATTTCAAGTCATCACTTCCTCTTGGGTACACCATATCTAACTCAGCACTTGAACCATTACAATATTTTTGAAAACAAGAATATCTGTACTCAATATAGACTCTTCAATGTATTTCTATATTAAGACTAGGACTTCCTCCAACAGTGTCTCCTCCATTTGTTCAGCATATACTAAGCTGGACTTTACGTGGCAAGTCATGGAAGATGTGCTTGGAAGTGATCAATATCTGATTATATCTTGAAGACTGGTACAGAATGATGATGACTACTTCAATTGAGTCTCAGTGATGCAGGACTACCCTCGAAGGATTTCTAGTCAGTCCAAGAAACCAATGACCATCTGAGAGCCAGATTCAATAACTCAAAAGAAATATAGAGGAAGATACCATCAACCTTCAGTAACCTGGTAGTGAACCGAATGCCAAGAAGCTGTCAAAGCAAGAAAAGCTGAGTTAAAGCAACTAAAATGATGATCTGATAATGCAATCTTGGTTCCTTATAAAATGACCAGAAACAAGATCCAATGGTAACTCATGGGTACTGTGTGTGTCCAAGTCCTCCATTAATTCAAGTACACCCCCATCACTAGTAGGAAAAAAGTTGGCAAGATCACAGGCAAATCGGAGTTGTTTGCCTTTCATGTTTTAAAGATAAACAGATCACTAAACATCTACATAAATGTTGAAAGTATTCTCCCTGCATCCATGGTAGACATCTCTGAATTACAGAATTTCATTCCAGATTTTCCACTTCAAATGCAAAACAAAAACAATAAAAATAACTTTGTCAGAGAACAGAGGATCTGCAGAACTCCCATACAACCTCCTCTTACAAGGAGGACTTGAATTCTGGCTAATGCCTTTTAAGAAAGAGGTTCCAGGTAGAGACAATACTCTGTATCAAATGACATCTCACTTACTGGAGAGTTCCCTGGATTTCTTGTTGGCTTTATATAACAGAATTTTCTGGGAGGGATCAATGCCTATAACATGGATGGAGGGAAGCAATCATCATCCCAGTTTCTATACCTGGCAAAGAAGCTGCAGTACCAGAAAACTACTGACTAATCTCCATAAAAAAAAAGAAAGAAAAAGAAAAAAAAAGAGGCCGATGTGGTTTTAAGAAAAAGTGATGTCTCCATTCTAAGCAAGATTCTTATAAGAAAGATCCATTAAAGATTCCCCTGTTACATTAGAAATACAATCAGGGACCCCTTTGATTAATGGCATCATCTAATGGTATAGGTTGTACCTTTCTAATATGGCGCTCTCTGGTCTAGCAACTCCCATGGTCCAGCACATTTTGACTCTGCCGCCATTAATTATCAGTTTGTGGATCTGCCAGCAAGATGGTGCTGTTAGCAGTGCTAAGGCACCAAAAGCCGTTTACATCACAGCCGAGCTAATTAACAGTCCTGTTAATTTCTTATATTCAGATGTATTTTAGCCCTTCAGGATGTCATCCAAGAAACCATCAAGTGTAAATGATGCTAGTGCTAACAAGCGTAAGCACAAATCATTATCTATTCTTAAAAAGGTGGAGTTACTGAAAAAATATGATAAAGGGACTTCTGTAAAGACTTTGTGTGAGTGCTATGAGATCAGATCGTCAACTGTGTATGGCTTAGAGGTCAATCTCTATTTTCCGGCATTTCCTGCAGTCTGGCAATGGCCACCTCTACTATTCCATCAAGTTTCTACAAACTAAACTTACTACACCGTGTTACAGAAAAATCTTGAATGTCCTATTTACAAGGTTACCAATGACACTTGATCAAGTGGTCAGTCCTATGGTTGGAGTACAAAAGCATCTGTAAAAGACATGAGTTTGAATCTCAGCAAGATTTTACCAGTTGGAGGGCCCCAGATGGCATGGGTTTTGCAGCACTAAGCAGAAGGAAGACTTAGTTGTAGCCTATACCCTGCAACTTCCAGAGCTTAAGATGACCTGAGAGACAGAGCCATACTATCATTATGTATTTGGATTCTCACAGTGCATTATAAGCTGTCACCATACTGAACTCATCCAGTGGTGAGGGAAATAAAAGACGTTTCAATGGATTTCCACTCAATGCAAAACAATATCACAATGATGGGCTACTGTTCATACACCTAATCACCACTGTTTGGTGTCTCCCTTGTAAGAAGTCCATTTAAAAACAAACTTAATCATATTGACATGATTTTTTTTTCTAAAGTTTCAAAAACCAAGAGTGGCAATGTAAGTTTTCTGGAAAGCGATCACTCACTACTGTGTGCAGCACCCATTATGGCATCCAGCCTGATGTATGCTGACTTATGGTGGCCATACAACCAACATTCTAATTTTGTAATATTATGTATAAACATCTCAAATCTTCTAAAACTAAGAGTGAAAAGTGCCCATGTGAGACTTATACTTGTGGAAGAAGAGGAGCAGGAAGAGCATCAGCCACGAGTTAAACATTTCGAGGTGCTTTGAAGCTGGTCAGCATGCTGTTTTAACTTTTGCCTTTATTCAATCCACTGCTGATTTCCTGTACATAGTATGATAAGCCCCTGGCAGTTGGCTGTGAGCGTGCCATATATAGTCTGAGTCATTACGAATCCATAGCATGGTAAACTGTGTAGTAGTGAGCCAGGAAACAATTATGGGCAACATAGCTTCCACATCCTTTATCCATATATTTTTTCACTTCAGCTGGTCACTAACCATCTAAATGCCATAGAAGATGGTACATAATTTTTGTCCTGCTCAGTACAGAAAATGTCCAAGAAATGTATACAGATTTATATGCAATATGCATATAAATGTATGAAAATAATGAAACATCAAAAATCACGACATGATTCCATAGTGAAATGTGTAGATATAAAGTCACAAGGGGGATAAATATCATACAGCATGCAGAGTTGCTGCTTGAACAATTATTCATCTGATAAGCTCACCAAATATGTAATGTTTTACTATATTATACTCTATACTGTCATCAGATGTTACCATACTTATTTCATAATTACCTCAGGATCAATTTCTACGAAACAGGCCTAGTGTTATCCAGGACCTTTCTAAAGGCTCTTGCAACCCAATGCAGCGCTACTTCCTGTAGCAGAGAAAATAAACTTTGGAAAGAGAGGTTCTTGGACAAAACTGTACTCCCAATGTTACAGCCTCACCTAAGGTCTTTTTCTAAATCTTTTTAATTCCATCCTTCTATCTCCAATTAGATCTCCCTGTTCTCCTTGTTTCCTCAACTTCTGACACATATATATCCTCTTTATACATCTATCCTCACTCATTCTTTTCATGTTTCCAAGCCATTTCAACACACCCTCTTCTGCTCTCTCAACCACACTCTAATATTATCACACATCTCTCTCTCTCTCCCTTTCATAACTTACTTGATCAAACCACCTCACACCACATATTGTCCTCAAACATTTCACTTCCAATACGTCCACCTTCCTCCACATAGCCTTATCAATAGCCCAACCCTCAAATCTGTATAATATTGATAGCATTACTATTCCTTCAAACATACCCATTCATAAACAAATTGAACCCCATTCATAAACAAATTGAACAACTATGGTGACATCACACACACATGCCACAGACCAAGCTTCACTTGGAACCATTGACTCCTCTCTCTTCCTAACTGTACACAATCCTTACACCCTTGATAAAAACTTCTCTGCTTCTAGCAGCTTTCCTCTCACATCGTATATTCTTAAGACCTTCCACAAGGAATCTCTATCAAACCTATCATATGCCTTCTCAAGATCCATGAATGCCAAATAAATACATCTGTTTTTCAAAGTATTTCTCACACATTCTTGAAAACAAGCACCTGATCCACACAACCTCTAACACTTCTGAAATCACACTGCTCCTTCCCAATCTGATACTCCTTATATGCCCTCTCTCTAAGACTGGCATTTACCTCCCTGAACACACTATCCATAAACAAATTAAACAACCTTGGTAACATCTTCGTGACATAGCACCCTTCTGCCAAAGACCAATCTTCACCAAGAATGGCCATGGCAGTCATTTACAATGGCTTCCCCTCTAAATCACTTAGAACTCTTCAATAGAGTTCCCTATGGAACAATTCTTTTTCTAACCCTCCTCAGTCTTTTCCTGCTTGAACTCCCACTACCCACAGAAAACCACAACATAAAGTTCTTTTCATATGCAGATGACCTTTCTACCACATCACGACACTCTGACACCATATCAGCAACAACAAACATGCCATACTACATTACAAAACAGGAACAACAACTACTTATAACAGAATGTATGCACCTCCATATTTGTCTTCAGTCACTCACTTACCCCAAAAAAGACATGAATCCAGTTTACACCCTATAGTCAAACTGAATGGATAATAACAACCAGTGAATAAAACACCAACCACTCTAAGCATTACATATAGGATGAACATATGACTTTCACTCTCTATGGCAATAACATCAACACAAAAGCAAATTACAAACTAAATCCCTTCAGAACACTAACTGGCACCTGATTTTGAGAAGAAAAAGAACCTCTTAACATCACTACAAACAATTTTTTTGCTCAACTCTAAGCTATGCATCACCTGTCTGCAGAGTCTTCTACTCTCTCAAAAGCAATTATAACAAAGCAGTAAACTACATGAAAGCACTAAGAAAACATTCACTGGCTGCATAACAACCACAAGCACTCAACACTTACAAGATGAAACAAAGATCCTCCAAATACAATCCCATCTCAACATGCTTGACATTCAAATCTGCGCAACAGCACTAGACCCTCTTCCATTACTAATCACCAACCCCAAAGTACAAATAAAATGCTTGCTTCTGCCTTTCACTTCAGCAACCTCTATTCACAGATCCCCCTCTCAATAAATACATCACTGACAAGACACATACATACTAAAATAACCAAACAAACATTCAAAAATTACCCTCCTAACTCAGTGTTTTACTCCACCCTACCATACATACACCATCAGAAGCCACACTCCCCAGACAAACACGAGTCACAATCTCCTATCTACACTCTGGACATCAATCATCCCTATAACACTATTAAATTGTTTAAACACATACCAAGACCCTTCATGCCCATGACACAATTACCACAATGGAGACATGGTTGGCTTCCAGAGTGCTGCAGGAACCTCTTTACACTAGAAGGGACATCTGGGGCAGGAAGTAGATATAAATATATATTTCTTTCATTCTTGATTGCAATTTCCCACTTTGGTGAGGTAGCGCCAGGAACATACAAAGCAGGGCCGTATCTGCTCTCATCCATCCTCTAGCTATCATGTGTAAAGCACAGAAGGCACAACTCCCTATTCACAACCAGACCCCAAAGACTTTCCATAAATTATCCCAGATGCTTCACATGCCCTGGTTCAGTCAGCTGACAGCATGTCATCACCTATATAACACATCGTTCCAATTTACTCTATACCATGCACACCTTTCACCCTCTGGTAAGTTCAGGCCCCAATCACTCAAAATCTTTTTCACTCCATCCTTCCATCTCCAATTTGGCTCCCCATTCTCAATGTTCCCTCTATTTCTGATGCATATGTCTTCTTCATCAACTTTTCCTCATTCATTCTCTCCATATGTCCAAACAATTTTAGCATCTTTTATAGCTCTCTCAATGACATTCTTTTTATTACCACACCTCTCTTATTCTTTCATTATTTACTCGATCAACCACCTCACACCATATATTGTCCTCAAACATATCCAACACATCCATCTTCCTCCATACAGCCTTATCTACAGCCCATGCCTGGCATCTATAAATTATTGTTGAGACTGCTATACCTTCACACATAACTTTTGCTCTGCCAGATAATGGTCTCTCTTTCGAAGCATTGCTCAGTGCTCCTAGAACCTTTGCCCCCTCCCACACCTTAAGACTCACTTCTATCCCTATGGTTCCATTTGCTGCCATGTCCACTCCAAGGTTTCTACAACTATTCACTTCCTCCAATTCTTCTCCAATAAATCTCGCATCCCATCTAACCTGTCTTTCAACCCTGCTAAACCTAATAACCTTACTTTTATTCACATTTACTCTTAACTTCCTACTTTCACATACTCTTCCAAACTTAGCCATCAACTGCAGTTTCTCACTCAAATCTGCCACCAGTGCTGTATCATCAGCAAACAAAAACTGACACTTCCCAGGCCCTTTCACCCCCAACTGACAGAAAAGTCACCCCTCTCTTCAAGACTATAACATTAACTTCCATCCATTAAAAAGTTCAAAACCCATGGTGACATCATAAAACCCTGTTACAAACCTACCTTCACTTGAAACCATTCATTCTTCTTTCCTACTTGTACATGTTATACACCCTTGATAAAAACTTTTCACTGCTTCTAGCAGATTTCCTCCCAAACAGTATATTCTGAAGACTTTTCAACATGGCATTGCTATCAACACTATCATACATATGCTTTCTCCAGATCCATTTATGCCACATAAAAATCAATGTTTCTCTAAGTATTTCTCAAAGACATTCTTGAAAGCATACACCTGATCCACATATCATCCACCAATCTGATGCTCTGTACATATCTTCACCCTTTCAATCACTACCCTCCCATCCAACTTACCAGGTAAACTCAACAAACTTACACCTCTCTAAAGTTTGAACATTTACCTTTACCCCCTTGCCTTTAAACATTGGCACAATATATGCATTCTGCCAATCATCAGGCACCTCACCATGATCCATACATACACAAGTGTAGAAAATCCTAACTGACCCATCAACAACACAGTCACCTCCTTTCTTGAGAAATTCAACTGCAATACCATCCACCTTACTACATTTCATCTCATGTAAGGCTTTCTCAACCACTTCTTCTCTTCACCAAACCACTTTCACTTTGCATATATATATGCAGTCTGTTCTGGATGAGAGGGCATAGGAAGTCGGTTGTTGTTCGCTGATGGTACAGCGCTGGTGGCTGATTTAGGTGAGAAACTGCAGAAGGTGGTGCCTGAGTTTAGTAAAGTGTGTGAAAAATGAAAGTTGAGAGTAAATGTGAATAAAAGCAAGGTTATTAGGTTCAGTAGGGTACAGGGACATGTTAATTGGGAGGTAAGTTCGAATGGAGAAAAACTGGAGGAAGTAAAGTGTTTTATATATCTGGGAGTGGACTTAGCAGTGGATAGAACCATGGAAGCGGAAGTGAGCCACAGGTTGGGGTTGGGGGCAAAGGTTCTGGAAGCATTGAAGAATGTGTGAAAGGTGAGAACATTATCTTGGAGAGCAAAAATGGGCATGTTTAAAGGAATAGTGGTTCCAACAATGTTATATGGTTGCGAAGCATGGGCTATAAATAAGGTTGTGTGGAGGAAGGTGGATGTGTTGGAAATGAAATGTTTGAGGACATTATGTGATGTGAGGTGGTTTGATCGAGTAAGTCATAAAAGGGTAAGAGAGATGTGTGGTAATAAAAAGTGTGGTTGAGAGAGCAGAAGAGGGTGTGTTGAAATGGTTTAGACATATGGAGAGAATGAGTGAGGAAAGCCTGACAAAGAAGATATTTGTGTCAGAAGTAGAAGGAACAAGGAGAAGCGGGAGACAACACTGGAGATTAGAAGGATGGATTGAAAAAGATTATGAGCGACCGAAACCAGAATATACAGAGGGGTGAGAGGCGTGCAAGGAACAGAGTGAATTGGAATGATGTGGTGTACAGGGGTCGATGTGCCGTCAATGGATTGAACCAGGGCATGTGAAACTTCTGGGGTAAACCATGGAAAGGTCTATGGGGCTTGGATGTGGATAGGGAGCTGTGGGCTCAGTGCATTACACATGACAGTTAAAGACTGAGTGTGAACGAATGTGGCCATTTTTTTTGTCCGTTTTCTTGGTGCTACCTTGCTGGGGGGGCGCAAGCGATGCTGCTTCCTGGGGGGAGGGGCAGCGCCCGAGATGGATGAAAGCAAGCAAGTGTGAATGCGTACATGTGTGTATATGTATGTCTGTGTATGTGTATATATGTGTTAATGTGTATATGTATGTATATGTGCGTGTGTGGGCATTTGTATATGTATACGTATATTTGAGTGGATGGGCTGTTCTTCATCTGTTTCCTAGCACTACAGGGATGTTGTTTCCTGTGGGGTGTGGCAGCACCAAAGATGGATGAAGGCAGGAAAGTGAGAATGTGTACATGTGTGTATATGTATGTGTCTGTGTATGTGTACATATGTGTTGATGTGTATATGTATGTATATGTGTGTGTGTGTGTGTGTGTGTGTGTGTGTGTGTGTGTGGGCATTTGTGTATGTATACGTACATGTGAGTGGATGGGCTGTTCTTCATCTGTTTCCTGGCGCTACCTTGCTGATGCAGGAAATGGCAATTACGTATAATGAATGAATAAATATAATATATATCTTGCTTTCCGAGATAACATTCTCTCCTTCCACTCATTCTTCATCGCTCCCAAAACTTTCACCCCCTCCCCCACCCTGTGATTCAATTCAGCTTCCATGGTTCCATTCGCTGCTAAGTCCACTCCCAGATATCTAAAACATCGCTTGCTCCAATTTTTGTCCATTTAAACTTACATCCCAATTAAGAGCATACTTGCCCCTCTCTCCAAAACTCTAACACTTACCTCCCTAACCACCCCATCCACAAACAAATTAAACAACCATGGGGATATCACAAAGAATACTTCCCACATATTCCCTGCATGTCATAAAAGGCATAAGACGGAAGAAAGAAGGGGGCCAAGTAAGGATATTCCCTCAAAGGCTCAGTCCTATGTTGTAAACAATACATCGCTATCACGGAAAATGGCAAATATGTATGAAAAATATATACATTTTTTTCTTATACTTAAAGGCCGTCTCCCTTATTGGCGAGGTAGCACAAGGAAACAGACGAGGAATGGCCCAACCCACCCGCAT
>JAUUDZ010439447.1:2593-13220 GCA_032361705.1 Panulirus versicolor
CAGCTAAGGCAACTGCCTCAGTAGAGCCAGTGTTGTCATCCGACTCAAGTATCTCGAAAGTGCTAACTAGATCTTTGCTTTCCTCGAGGTGGCTAACCCTCTCAAGATAAGGATATTAATCTTCCGCCTACGCATCTAACGATCTTGCCAGACGAATCTGATCACAATGATCACAAAACTGCCAACTAGCTATGCACAAGTAATCCAACAAGTGGTAGTTATGATACCAACAACCACAACCCAACCCGCATCACTGAAAACCAATCGAAGCAAAAATAAAAACCGAGGAAGATAACGTTTACAGGAAGTGTCACAGCACTATGTATTCCACTGGACAATGAGTTGCTTCCATCGTACAAACACGTACATACATACGAGAAAAACTGGATGTCATCTCCATAAACAGCCTAATCCAACTATATGACCTAGATCCAAGTCTCCCAGTTCGCTGAGAAAGACTGAAATAGAGAGATCTTAACAAATAGTCGTCGAATTGAAGCAGTTGGAATTTAACGTTGACGTATGTAAAGTTGTGTATTTTGGTGAGGGAGATGATCACGATCATCAAATATTCGGAAATTCGTTCTCTAAAGTAAAGACGAGAAAGATCTTGGAGCTGCCATCAGTAACAATCTGAAGTATACTAAATAATGGATAGTAGCAACTGAAAAACAGACTGAAAGCTACGTTCTACAGCTAGGTACATAGACTACAAATCACCTGAATAACGCTCACCTTTTTTTATTATTATTCCTGAATTAAAACACCAAACACTTACTCAAACCTCACTTATTTTCTTAAGTTCTCTTACCATCTCCTAACTGCATAAACGTTTTTAAATATACTCATGATAGAGTCCAACAAACCTATGGCTCCTAGTCCCTGGGATCATGGGGTGCTAAGAATCTTCGGGTCTCCTCCTGACTCAACTACCAGTGAGAGAGGGAGGGCTCTGGCAGCAGCAGCACCCGCCCCTCCCACGACCTTTCCCTTTCTGGCAGAACTACCTCTTTTTCTGTTCGCTGTGCCAACATTCGTGGTTTCTCTAGTAACCTCTCTTTTATTGAACACCATCTGTCCAGTACCTCTCCTAATATCTGATTTCTCTTTGAGACCCAATTGTGTAATGATGCTCTCACACGCCCCTTTTTTTATATCCAACTATAAAGGAAACACAGAGACCCGACTTTCATGGTTCAAAAGATAGCAATTAAGACGGATGTTTCCTGAGTTAAGATCTTAGCCCAGCTTTAATGAGAGGCCCCTGAGGGAACCACTAATTTGTCCACCATGGAAGAGAAAGGAAAGGTGACCTGAATAACAGCTTTGTAAAGTGTGAGGTAGAGATGGAGTGAGTATTTTGAAGAACTGCTAAATGTGTTGGATGGTACAATGGCAGATGTAGGCTCCACTCACGATTGCGGTTCAAAGGTGGTGTCTGTTCTTATTCCAACATCAACACATTGTGATACGCCTCAAGGACCTTGAGCCGCCAACCTTTGATTGAATGTGTCTCAAGGTCCGTCTCCCAACAACCACGCTTTTCTTGTGTTTCTCCTACTGCTCTCCTAATTTTTTAAATTTCAAATCTCTCTTCGACTAACTAAACTCTATCCACGAGGTCGTGACATTCTTTCATCCTTAAGCTAAGATCCTTTACCTAAAGGATTTCAATGTTCGCAGTAGGGAATGGTTGAATTCCTCCCATACGGATGGTGGTGGAATCAAATCCCTCACGTTCTCCATTCTCAATCATTTAAAGCAAATCATCTCCCACTCTAATCATATACCTGACCAATTGGTTCAGCTGATCACATTCTCACAAACGTATCTATTTTAACGGCACCTTCCCCCCCAGCAGTCCCCTCTAGTGTTCACACCTAGTGTTGGCACCTATACAGAGCTGACTGGAATAACTTATGTAAATTCTTGTTTGGCTTTCCTCGGGTATATTGCTGTTTCTTACGTAGTGATGGTTCTGTTTCCGATAAACACATAGCAGAGGTAATTCTTGTGGGAATGGAAGCATTCATCCCCTCTTCCTCCAAGAAGACCTCTTCTTCCACTCTGTGGTTCAACCGTTCCTGTTCCGAGGCCATTCAGGCATGGGTCAGGCATATCGGGCTAGGGAAAAATCTCCTTCATCTGACTCCTATTCAGTTTTTATCACTGCCAGAAATTGCTGCAAGTACGTTATCCGTGGGGCAAAGCGTTTCTTCATTCAAACGAAGGGCAATAACCTCTCCTCGTCATCCACTGATAAATCTTTCTGGTGTCCAGTAAAGAGCATCTCTTACAACTTCTGTCGTTCCACCTTTCCTTCACTTTACTGTCCTGATGGTACTTTAGCTGTCTCCCGTAGACAAAGCAACTCTCTTTGGTTCCCGGGTTTCCTCTAACACCACCTTGGATGACTAACGTTCCTTCACCCCCTGATGCTCCTCTTACTAATCCTGTGCCTTTCCCTGTAATATCTAATCGAACTGTCCGAAAAACGATTTTTTTTCTCTGAACACAAGTCATGATTAAGGTCCTTTTTGCATCCATAATCCTTGTGAATTGAAGGAGTATACCTCTGAACTGTGCTTGCTCGTCTGATCCGTTTCTGTTTAAAAACCAAAACTTTACCTTCCTGGAAACATGCATTGGTATATCCTATCCCTAGGAAGGGTGACCATTCTAACCCCTCTAACTACCGTCCTGTTGCTTTGACATCTACTATTTCCATGGTCTTTAATCCCTCCTCAACTCCCATATCCTTCGACGCCTTGAATCTTAGTCTTCACAGTTTGGCTTCCTTAAGGCGAAATCCACTGGTGAAACTCTTTCCTATCTTACTAATGTCAGATCATCATCCCTGAAAGATCTTAGCGGAGTCTTAAGTAGTTGCCCTTGACATATCCAAAGCTTTTGACAGGGTGTGGAATAATGGTCTCATTTCTAAGCTCCCCCTCTTTCGGCTTCCCTCCCTCACTTTGCTCCCTCATTTCTAGCTTCCTCTCCGGCCGATCTATATCTGTGGTTGTTGATGGATCAGCCTCCCCCTATTCTCCATCAACAACAGTGTCCCTCAAGGTTCTGTCCTGTCCCCTACACTTTTTCTCCATTTTTTCTATGATTTCCACAGCAAATAATCCAGTGCATTCATACACTGACGACTCAACACTGCACCCATCTACATTCTTTATTTCTGCTTCCTCTTTCGCTTGATCTGCATCTCATTTTGACACAGCCTTCTCAGTGAACTCAGGCAAAATCTTGTTTAGTTTAATGCCTCCAAGACCCATTTTCTACCCATCTCTCTATCGAAAACTTTTCACAACTCTCATTCTCCTTTGATTGTTCTGTAATTCAACGCTTGACTCACTGAACATACTTGGCATTACTGTAACATCCACTCTTTCTTGGAAACCCTACATTGCAGGAATAGTTAAGTCTGCCACTAAGAAACTGGGTGTCCTGATTAGATGTCGAGACTCCTTCTCTTCTGAATAGGTGCTCCGTTTATACAAGGGATTGATTCGTCCTTTTATGGAGTACTGCTCTCACATTTTGGGTGGTTCTAGCTCTGCATTCTTTCTTGACATAGTTGAGTCGAAAGCAGTTTGCCTCATAAACTTTCCCAGGCTAACTTTCTAATTTGACCCCCTTGCCCTATGCTGCAATGTTGGTTCAATTTTCCTCTTACATACTTTGAATTTTGCTCCCAAGAGCTGGCTGGTTGTGTGCCCACACCACTAGCTAGACCACACAATACTTGGCAAACTGCTGGGTCACATGATTATTGTGTGGCCCTCAGCAACTCAAGGGTTGGTCATTTTGATACCTGCTCCTTTCCCTACACATCAAAGTTCTGTAACTCTCTACCCTCTCTTATCTTTCCCAGTAACTGAGTGATCACATTTCCAAAGACAGGATTTTCACTTTCTCAAAAGATCAGAAATACTTACCCCTGTCTTTTCTTTTTCTATTTCATATTTCTCTATATTTCAGTTAGGGCCCAGCCTTGATGTGGACTTTTGTCCATGACTGGAGCCTTCATCATAAAGAAAATAAAACATTGAAGAATTAGATGGTGTGGCGTAAGCCTTTACTTCTTAAACTCCCTTTCTTTGGTTTCACTGCTCCTCTCTGTTTTCTAATACATAGTTACCTATCTGGCCGTTCCATTGCAGTAGTCATTGATGGAGCTACCTCTCCCTCCTAAACTGTCAGTGGTGGTTTTCCTTAAGGCTCTGTCCTATCACCCTCTCTATTTCTTCTCTCAGTATTTGGTCTTTTCTCCTATACCTCTAACTTTATTCACTCTTTTGCATGTCACTTCACATGCCTCATCTTTGCCTCCCCTCCTTCCATTATTTCTTGTTCTCTTTCTCATATTGATATATTTACTCTTTCAATTCAGACCTGTGCAGCATCTCAAAGTGGGGAAGTAGAAACCTTGATAGATTTGATAGTGCTAAAATGTAATTTCCCCATAAATTTCTGTCTAAGATTAATTTGTTTCCCTTTGATCAATTTCAGAAAGCCTTAATTTAACTCAGTAATAAAGTGCTAAGATTAAGTCATTTCCCTTTGTTCAGTTTCAGCAAGCAACAATTCAACCCTGTAATGATGTAAACATGTTGGGCATAACCATATCCTCCATTCTGTCTTGGAAACCCAACATAATCAACATTGTAAAGTCTGCTTCCCAGAAGCTAAGAGTGTTGTATAGGTGCTGCATTGTTTTTCTTGTGAGAAACTATTTTATTTCAATAAGGATTTTCTGTTTTTTTTACCTAAGGATGGAATACTGCTCACACACCTGGGGTGGCTCACTCTCCACATCTCTGTTAAATAAAGAGGAATGATAAGCAGTCCATATCACTAGCTCTGCTAACATCACCTCTCATCAACCTTCTTTTTCCATATGCCTTATGTTGTTTTTCTCTCTCTGCTCAAAAGGTATTATTTTGGCCATTGCTCTTGTGCTTTGTGTGTATGTGTTTCCACCCTCATGGTTTGGATTCGTGGCATGCATTTGTTTGCAGTGTCTAACAATTTCTGTTTGGAGTCTGGCTACCTGAGGATAGGCTGTTATGATGCCTTCATCCCCAGAACACCTAAGCTCTGGAATTCTGTTCATTTTGCTCTCCTTCATGTAATGTCTCTACCTTTGAGAGCCAGGTCTACAAACCCTGCAGAATCGATTTTTTTTCACCCGAGATGGCCTTACTTGGGACATGTTTTGCCTTTGCCATTTAAGTCATTAATAAAGAAGAAAGACTTGCATAGCACACAGTTAAGAAAAATTTTCTTTCGTAGTTTATTAAAGCTCATATGAAAGATTAACTAAAGCATGGATTTCAAGTTACAACCCAAACAGTTTCTCTTAAATTTCAGTCTCCTGAGGCTGGTTCCAACCTCCTACTCTTTGAATTCAGGTTTTTAGGTTTCATCAAAACTCAACTTTTCTGAGTGTTTGAAAGATAATCATAATGTTGAGTACATACAGATCTGTAATTTCCTTCTGAGAGTATGTAAAAGTGCTCAGTGCTAAAGACCGGCTGCTGACACCTGCTCGCTGTTGATGTGGGCTGCTGCCCCATCATTATCTTTTTTATTTTTTTGTGCCTGTACTCCAACATCTTATATGTGACAGAATGAATTTCACTATTTAAAAACCATATGATTCATGTGTTTCACTCAGTTTTTTCATACTGTTCGCTATTTCCCGCATTAGCGAGGTAGCGTAAGAACAGAGGACTGGACCTTTGAGAGAATATCCTCACCTGGTCCCCTTCTCTGTTCCTTCTTTTGGAAAAAAAAAATGAGAAGGGAGGATTTCCAGCCCCCCGCTCCCTTCCCTTTTAGTCGCCTTCTACGACACACAGGGAATACGTGGGAAGTACTCTTTCTCCCCTATCCCCTATCCCCCTATTCTTTCTCCCACAGTAGCATATGGAAATTTGTATACAGATTTCTGTTGATGCCCAGCCATCTGCACTCTCCTTTTATCAGTATTTGCATGTATTCCCCTCTCTGTTCTTGCTCTCTCATCTTATTCACAAATGTTTCCTTTCGAATGCTGATAGATAAAAAACACTACATGTAGGCTATGAATAATATTCATTCCTATGGTAATAACGGGAGGTACCTAATGATACATTATTGATTATACAATAAAGAGACTACAAAATAAAGGATTAAGAATCATTTCTATTGTAAACCTCAGAGGTAAATAATGTACTTATTTATTCATTATACTTAATCGCTGTTTCCTGCATCAGCGAGGTAGCACCGGGAAACAGACGAAGAATGGCCCATCCTCTCATATGCGCATGTATGTATATATACATAAACACCCATATATGCTCAGATACATACATATGCATATCAGCATATACATACATATATGTATATACATTCACAGAAATATACATATATACACTTGTACACATTACTCATATGCACATATATGTATATATACATAAACACCCATATATGCTCAGATACATACATATATATACACATTCACAGAAATATACATATATACACTTGTACACATTAATACTTGCTTGCCTTCATCCATTCCTCTCACAACCCCGCCCCACAGGAAACAGCATCACTACCCCCCCACTTCAGCTACGTAGCTCTTCCTCACTAGGTAAATGACAATGTTGTGAGTGATATCAAAGTAATTAGATAATGAACAAGACTAATTTGTTGATGAATGAGGTAAATAGTGGATACATAATGATATCTCTTTTGTCTCTCTCCTTTATTTCCGTACTTATTAACTTTTGGGAGGCTGATGAATGAAACACACTGTAATCTGTACTTTTTTTTTGTACTTGTTTGCCATATCTCACCTTAGCGAGGTAGTGCTAGGAACAGATGAGGAAAAGGCTTCATTCCCTCACATTCATTCCTTATCTTTCATGTGGAATGCACCAGAACTGCTACCCTCCTATCCACAGGCAGAGTCCTCTAATCCTTCATTGGTTTCCCAAGCTGTTTCATATCCCATGGTTCAGTTTACCTCTTTCACCCTCCTGCATATTCAGGCCCCAAGTAAAATGTGTTCGTATAATAATGCTGTGAAAGATAGGTTAGTTGGGATGTGAGTTTGAATGGAGAAAACTTGAAGGATGTGGAGTGTTTTAAATATTTGTTAGTGGATATGACAGTGAATGAGACCTTGGGAACTAGAGTGAGTCATAGGGTGAGTGAAATGAAAGTCTTGGGAGCATTGAGAAATATGTGGAAAGGGAGTTCACTGTCTGGAAGGGGGAAGGTGGGCGTGTTTGAAGGCATAGTAGTTCTAACGGTGTTGCGTGGATGCAAGGCATGGGCTGTAGATCAGAATGCTCTGAAAAAGATGAATGTTTAAGAAATGAAATTTTTGAGGACAGTGTGGTGTGAGGAGGAATGATTAAGAAATGATAGGGTACGAATGTGGAGTGGTAATAAGAAGAGTATGGTTGAGAGGGCTGAAATGGTTCAGACACATGGAGAGAATTAGTGAGGAAAGGTTGACAGAAGTGTGTCAGAAGTGGATGGGGGGACATGGAGAAGGGGTTGACGAAATTGGAGAAAAAAGACGGGATGGAAAGGGTTTTGAGTGCTCGAGGCCTACACATGCAGGAGGATGTAAGGCATGCACAGGATAGATTGTAGTGGAGCAGTGCAGTATACAGGGGGCCAAGTGGTGTCAGTGAACGAGACCAGAGCATCATATGAGATGGCTTAGGGAAACCATGGAAAGGTTTATGGTGTATGGTGCATTACAAATGAGAGCTAGAGAATGTAAGTGAATGAAGTCCATTCCTTGTCTGTTCCTGATGTTACCTTGTTGATGTGGAAAATGGCAGACACGTATGAAAAAATAATGCTTGGTAAATGATATTGATTGTATGATAATGAGGCAGTGATACAAAGGAATAAGTATCATTTCTGTTACTGTATACAGATAGGTAAATTATAACACAAGAATCCGAACAGTTGAAAAAGTGAATAATAATGAGGTTAATATAAAGGAATAAGTATCATTTCTGTTACTGTGTAATACTCATAGAGATGTAAATGACAATCAAGCAATATGAAAACTGAAAAAATTGATGGGCTTCTTTTCTTGATAAGCAATAGGAGTATTATGCTAAGTAATGCACCTCTTCCTCTGTTCTCTCTCTCTCACATAAGCTGTTACATCTCCTTTTATGCTCTGTCACCATTTCCCTCGTTAGCAATCTTAGTGCCGAATATGCAGAAAATATGAGACTATAATATATGGACAAAGCTCATTTCTTTGGTAATACTGGAAGGTAGATTAATTCATTTATACTTTATTTCTACTCATGGAAGTAGATCAGGCACAAAAATATGTCACATCAACAAATCTTGTTTTCTTGCATGTCTTAGGTCTATGTGTGTTTGTTAAAAAAATAAGATTTCTATTATATTATGCAGAGAGGTAAGTGATGATACAAATAGTATCAGAACAGTGAAAAAAGGAAATGCTGTTAAACACTGTCAAGGAACACTTATCTTGGTCACTTTTGGTGCTGTAAGAGTCATTGTCAATAAAATCACTCTCCACATTGCAGAGAGGTAAGTAATAATACAAATTAAGACAGAACATGAATAAATGAACAAGCTTAGCTCTTAGGGTCATTGCTGGCAACGTTGGCTCCACTTGTACTAGAAACACCTCCTGCTGCCTGCTAGTCACTTTCAGTGCTGTAGGATTCATTGTCCTTAAAATCACTCTTGACATCATCCTAAGACAAATCATCATTGTCTTATATATCAGGGTCATCTTTTGCCATGTACTCAAAATCTAGCAAAAGCTGGTCATTTTCCTACCAAGAGAGTTCATGGGAACATGTTCTCTGGTATGGCTGGAGGGTGACTGACCTTTGGGAGATATGCAAACTGCCAACTATGTAACTACCTAGGCTTGGTGAGCAGCCTTTAAATAGAGGCATGAAACTTAATGCATAAATATAAGTCTAGAAAAGTTGCTCACCTTGCTTTGCATCTTGAGTAGGTAAGGGGCTAAACAGTCATCCCTCCAAATTGCACATAGCTCGGTTAATCTACACACCATTGGAGTTGAAGGACATTAATACCAAGGATGCTCATGCATTTTGCTTTAGGATAGAACTCATAGAACTCTATCCTTTTAAAAGGAAGGCAAGACAGTCTTAAGAAAATCCAAGACACCAGTAACACAGGCACTAAATGTCCATTGGAGTGAAAGCCTTGGCTCACTTGTAATTTAAAAACTTTAGGCACCAATTCATCTTTGCCATGTAATGGGAGGGGTGAACAGGATTAACATCGCATTTCTTCAAGATGTTTGAGAGTCCTGAGATGTGAACTGATTTGACTTTTATAATTAAAGCAGTTTCACAGTCAAGGCAATACCAGTTTAAGGACAGGAAGATCATCACTGACTCAGCTTTATGATCATCATGGTAAAGTTGTAGATGCTTTAATGAACAAACAAAATGATGATATATACAAGTTTGGATGATATATACAAGTTTGAGAGAAATGCTCAGGAAGTACAGCTCTAATGTAATGGCATGCAAAATGCATAAAAGAAAAGGAAGAGAGGGAAGGGATGATGAATTTACAGGCTCTTAACAGGTAGACCTCAAATTGTAATCCAGTCCATTTGTAGTTCTTTTTTTCCTTTGGGAACTGAACTTAAACCTTTTCAGCATTTTATTCTTGTGAACTGTGGGTAACACCAGAACAGCAACATTCATTTGCTGGCTACCCTCATTCAAGCAGCTGTAAGTTCACTGAACAAGCTAAAAGTCTGAAACATCATGAGTTTACAGACTGCAAGAAATAGAATCAATATTGACTACTTGATAGAGTGATTCATAAACTTGGGGTTTTTTAAATCAATAATGGGGGATTAAACACAAACTATGACTGATCGTCATTTGCAGATGATACTATTACAAAAATTTAAATCTTAACTGTAAAAAACGTTTAAGGATTTCCATGGGTCATGGGAAATAACTTAGTGAAATGAGATGAAGTTCAGCTTTTTTTTTTTAGCAGAAATTGAGAAACAAAACTTGTGATGAATACAAGGCACAAGCAAACACCTCCATGACACAGAAGAGAATTTTGAGAGATTTAAGAGTAGTTATTTGTGGTAACATTACTGTACTTCCAGCAATAGCAGCAGACTGACCATTGCCTCTTTATTGATAATAGGATAGATTTTTCAAGCCTTCAGGGTGAGAGGCACTCATGCTAAACTATTTTATGGTAGCATTGTTCTTTAAGGCCAATAAGATTTTTTGAGCTAAGAGATATGCAGATTGTTTTTAGCTATACTGACTATATTGAAAACCTAAGCTTCTGAAAAAGATAAAAATCACTCAAACTTTTATCTTGAGAAGAGATTGGTGAGAGGTATCAAAATTTGTAGATAGAAAGTCCTAGAAGGCATGGTTCCCAGTAAACATACAAATGTTCCTAATTTGCATGACAAACTTGGGAAACTTTAGAATAACACCTCTTTAACTAAAAAGTTTTTTGAACTTATTCATTTAGAAAGTTTTCTTTTTCCAATTTTAAGGAAACATCTTAATGTTAGCTTTACATGCACATTAAGTCT
>JAUUDZ010439469.1:0-13219 GCA_032361705.1 Panulirus versicolor
TAATGTTTCTCCCCAGCCACTTGATCATCGTTTCCCGCGTTAGCGAGGGAGCGCCAGAAACACATATAAGTGGCGCAAGGAGAGTCAGTATTTATTGCTTTTATTATAATCAGAATTTTTTTGGTAGTTCGTGTAAGCAACGTTTTTGCTATGGGGTTGGACTACCTCAATGAAACTATGCATTTTTTACATCTGAATCGTGAGAGTGGCTGATGGCTGAAATTAGCTTTATTTTGAATGTATATGACACTGCGAACAGCATCTCTTCCGATATGCAAATAAGATTGTATGATTAATGCAAATATACACATTTTAGTGCTATGTAAAAGTGAAAATTATATAGGCTGGTACTTCCAGTACACTTGAAAATGGCTTAGGCTTGTAAGGCCTTCGTCACATAATGTAAACTTTGATGCCTTTACATCGCTCTGTGGGATTGTAGGAGAGAACAGAGCTTGTGTGAATTTTGCTTAGCTTGTCTTGTGGGTCAGGGTAGTCAAGATTAGCCATGATTCTAACATGTGCCGCTGAATTAAGAATGTTACTTGGTCGAATTCCCGCAAGGATCATCACTGGTTCTCATGTAGGCAGAATTGCTGCAGCCGGAAATAGCCAGACAAGACAGATCTCTGTTTCGTCGAAAAACTTTTTAAAGGAAAGTAAGTGAGAAAGTTGAATTATGGATATGGAAGATTTTCAATGAATAAACTTGCATAAGTGATTTTGACTGGGAACAAATTTTTATGAAGTATTGCTTTTTATCCTGCAGTAATTTATAATGAAAGTGGGGAGGGCGATGTTAATCTGGGAGGAAAAAAAAATTTCAACCAAACAAGACCTAACCTATCTCAGCAAAATTCTCTGGATATCCACAGCTGTAATAATACCATGAACGTAAGGGAAGTTCTTATATGAATATACAGAATCTATGGAACCTTATCCAACTTCCCATGAGTGCTTAAATTTATCATAATTTTTGTTTGAAAAAATATATACATAAAAGAAAGAAATTGTACATATTGTAGACATAGGATCTTTGTTACATTTATAGGACTGTTTTGCATACAATTTTTATGTGAGCTGAGACGGCACAGGTAGATGAGGCCCTTATCAAGGCCATCCCGTTACACTGTATATATATATATATATATATATATATATATATTTTTGTATGTATTTGGTATTTCCTGCAATAGTGAGGTAGTGTCAAGAACGGATGACTGAGCCTTAGAGGGAAAAATCTTCACTCAGCCCATTCATCTGTTCCTTCTTTTAGAAAAATAAAACTGGTGGCGAGGATTTCCAGCCCCACACTCTCTCCCCTTCTAGTCGCCTTCTATGACACGCAGGGAATACGTGGGCAGTATTCTTTCTCCCATCCCCATGGATATGTATATAGACACACACCCTTTCCTGAACCAGATACCCATTTTATTGACCAACTGCTATAGGTGGATGCACAGGTGGGTTGACTGTCGAACGCCTGCTGTAACTAGGATTCAAACATATGCGTTCAACCATGGGCATCTCTTGAATGCGTCAAAGTCAAGAACAGTAACTGCTGCACCACAGAAGTCCATAAGAAATTGATATTGTGGTTTTTAGACTCTTGCCATTATTTCTTAGCATTCGGAAGTAATTCAGTAGTAAGGAGGGTTATGAAGAAGAGGAAGAATATGGGGTTGAGATAATTATGAAGGAATGTTTGATATGAAAAAGAAAACTCACCCATCTAAACATTACAGAGGATATGTAGGGGTAAAAGTTTATCTTATGTCTACATGGAAACTAGATGTAGGAAGTGGCTAACTATGGTTTATTTATATTATAGTGGATATAGGGATTACAAAAATAGCTGTGGACCGTTACTTATTATTGAATGATATTAGATAAGTTAACAAGAGTATATCCAGAAAAATGTTTGAGTTGATTAAAGTAAAAGTAGGCAATAAACACATAAAAAACAATAGAATTTATAGAACCAACACCTAACCTCCTTAGCAGTCAAGATTTATCCTCATTTTCAGGATTCTAGTCAAAGTATTCCCATTATATGAGAAGGCAGTGGATGTCAACATATAGATGACATTATAATGTCAGTGTAATTGTACCATCGTCTCATCTGTTAGGTTTTACAATTTCTGTTGACATTTGACTTGTATATTACAAATATTTTAACTAAGCTCACATATTCCCTTATATGCATGATGCTTATCTCCTTATTTAATTTTGTTAAATGATAATCTGTTAAATGATATACTGTTAGGGCTGGCCCTTCTTAAAGGCTTAGAGCATAGGGCCCTGACCATTAAAGGGGTCCCGTTGTCCTAACCGTTGTATGGCAGCCTTCAGAAAGCAGGAAATTCTGTCCCAAACACCCTGAATTTTCAAGATATTTTAAAGGGGAATGCTCTTCATTTAGGAGGGAGTTTGAAGGGTGGAAATGAAACCAAAAGAGATTAGTTTAGGCTGTCTTGTATACTACTCCAAATCTTGCTAAGACAAGGGCAGAGGAAAAAAGACAGTAAAATTCAGCAACCTGATCCTGTCACGTAGCATGATTGTGATAGAGGAAAATTATCATAGTAAGCCTTTAGCTGTTTTGCCATGTAGTTACAGTCAAAGGAAACAAACTTAGGATAATTACGAAGAGATCAGCGAGTTATCTAATGTGACAGAATTTAATGAGGTAACTAAGAAATTGCATCAGAAAGTAGGACTGGCTGGAAATCCTTCCCTCTCATTTTTTAATTTTCCAAAAGAAGGAACAGAGAAGGGGGCCAACTGATGATATTACCTCTAAGGCTCAGTCTTCAATTCTTAACGCTACCTCACTGATGCGGGATATGGTGAATATGTATGAAAAAAGAAATACGATTATTATCATAATCTCTGTTTCCCGCATCAGCGAGGTAGCACAAGTAAACAGATGAAGAATGGCTCAATCACTCATACACACACACACATATATATATATATATATATATATATATATATATATATATATATATACATAAACGCCCATACACAGACTTATACATATATAAACATGTACATATTCATACTTACTACCTTCATCCATTCCTGTCACCACCCCGCCACACAGGAAACAGCAATCCCCCCATGAAGTAGTGCCAAGAAAAGACAAAAAGGCCACGGTTGCTGCTATTATATATTTGTATTTCAGTTTTATTGCATGTTGTTCTTTTTTTCTTCATGAGTTAGAGATAATTCTGATATAGTATGTTGCCCATATGACTAAGAAATAAAAAGTGTGGTGTGATTTGATAACTAATATGTACTCTTTGGATTTTTCCATCGACAGTTCTTGTTCAAGAAGATGGTGACAAAACAGTGGTAGAAGGAGTTTACAAGGAATCACCTCGTGCCCCTCTGTTGGTCAAAACAGGTTATGAAGATTCCAGTGTGTGTCCGCTCTGTGCCCTCAAACTCAACCTGAAACATACTGTAAGGTTAACTGCCTTCATTTCCACCATAAATTTTGATATTACTCTATTCACTTGTAATCATTGTAATCTTCTCCAACAGTTTTCTTCATTTTTATTAGGCTGACTTGATATGTCATTATTCTCAAAGATAGAGATATTTGTGTGCCTCTTCAATCATGTCATAAACGGTTAGGAAAAATAGAAAGTAAGAATTTGAAGAACAAGTTGAGGTAGAGTTGGTGAAATTGCATTCTGAGCACCAAACCCCATGAGGAATACTTGTAGTTGGAGGCAAAAAAGAAAAAAGATCCAGTAGGAAATGCAAGATAAATCCCCTACCTCATGCTATTTTACAGCCAAGGAATTATCAGAAGTGTTTAGCCACAGAGAAGGCTGTAACCCTCATTCATAATGTGGATCCCAAATGTGAATATTCCCTCATGTTTTCTTGAGGGCTTACAGTTGTTTCATGTAGCTGCAGGGAGTTTTACAGAGATAGAAAGGAAGATACCACAGAAGTTTATTGCATATCTTTCTCAAAAAGCTTAAGAAAACTCCTCCACCTCCTGATCAGATTATCAGTTCAGGGGATGGCTGAATTTGATTTGATAATTCAGGGGTGATGTTGACATTCCTTATGCCCCTCCCTATCCTCCCTGTAACCCTTACTCCATTTCACCCAACTCCAGCTTATCACCAAATTTTTTAAGATTTTATTTATTATTATTGAAATTAACTGATGTGATTCTCTGGTTAGCAGTTTTTGGACTAAGTTTTTGCATGTGTGTTCCATACATTAGAGTTAGATATATGAATTAGTGCTCAGGAGTATTAACCCCCCACTCCTTCAATAATGGGTTCAACTGCTTGTAAATTGACTTTTTGCATTGCAAAAGGTTTTCCTCAAATGTAACTAGTTATCTAGGGGATGGCTGTATTGCTGTTTTCATACAGGGGATTGAGTAGATATAGATGTGCTACATATGATTGTTAACATTGTAACATAGGATCATTGACCTTTCAGAATGGAACATAATTATAGTTAACACACTGCTCAGATGTAAAATTTGTCTCTTGTTAATTTATTTCATGCATTCCTTATTTTAGAAGTGTTTTATTTTTTCAGTGATCAACCACATACTGTATGTTGATATTGTCATTGTGGATGAAACTGTAGCTTTTTTTTTTTTAATTTATACTTTTTCCAGGATGTGCTGATTCTTTCTCAGTTTCTGCGAAAGGATGGTTGCCTATTGCCTAGTCGTGTTACGGGACTTTGTGCAAAACAGCAGCGAAGAGTTTCATTCCTTGTAGCAATGTCACAAAAGGCAGGTGAGTTATAAAAAACGTATTTGTACTTTAAACTTTGATTATGAAATAGGAGGTACACATTTACTCTTCTTGGTATTGAGGAAACCATGTATGCATAACTTCAGCAAAGGTAGCATTAATGTTTTCTGCCTTTTGTTTATGAAGTTACATGTATATTGCATGAAACGGAAAATACTTCAGGCACCACTTGTTTCTTCACACTTAACTCAACCTGCACCTCTCACTTATGTTCTTCCTCACCTGTTTCATCCATCCTATGAACCACCCTCTTTTACAGTTATTGATCATCTCGCTCATTGTTTTATACTTCATTTTCTTGAATGTTTTTTATTTACATATTATGTGCTAATATCCAGGTCTTTTCAGTGCATCTGTATCCCTTCATCAGATGTTCCCTTCTCATTTGTATGTCAGACTGTCTTGTAATTCCTTAGTACAACTTTCTTTTGTAAAGAGATCTGTTTCTTCAGTTTGCATATAATTGTTACTTTTAACACTAAAAATTCTCATGTAAAGATCTTACTTGAAATTATTCATACCAAATATTCCAACAATCTTTACTGTTCATTTATATACTCAACCTGTAAAAAACAAATAAAACAAAGCTTCAAACCACTCAAAACAGCACTTAGAACAGTCACTGGTTGCTTAGCTCCCACAAGCATTCAACAGCTGTGCATGAAACAATGAAAACAGTGATTATCTCAATGCAATCCTACATCAACATGCATGGCACTCAGTTCCATGCAACATGACTAGATCCATCCTACTCAGATCACTCTATAACTAGCCACCAAGCCTCAAGTGTATATAAAAAGCTAACCTCAGCCTCACACATTCACACATCCCAACAAATATAACACTGACAAAACATACACACTGAAGTAACCCATCTTAAACTACACACCACTTGACTAATACTTATTAGAAGCAACACCTCCCCCTAAACAAATATGAGTCACACTTTCTGTGTGTTCTCTGAACAGCATCCATCCCTACAACTCTACAAATGCCATTTCAGCATATCTGTTTATTCACTTTTGGTGTAGATGGTTAATCATAAAGTGGCAGGGGTGTGAGTTAGTTGCTAAGATGTAGCTACAGATTCATAGTATGAATGCGGTATGTAGATAAATGCTTTTTTATTTAATCCTGTTTTATTTAGATTTTGTTGATCATAGAGTAAAGCAAGGACATATCAGAATCTCTTATGTGGATTTTACTGTAGAAATATTCGTTCACTACAGGTTTGATGCCAAATTTAGCCCCAGCTTGGAGTAAGAAGGATCCCAAGAAACGTTATCGATCAAAGAAATACAACAGATATTTTGATGAGTCAACACTTGAAGTTAAAAGTTGTCGTCGTTAGTTTTGTGAATTCAGTGTAATAGTTTTTAAGAGCCAGGCAATTAGTTCTTGATGTTTTGATTTCTTATGCCCATTCCATCCTTGTGGCATGATGATCATTATATATAACATAACATTTCTGTAATAATAGGTAGATAGAGAATAAATGCCATGAAGTAATGATGCTTTTATTATGAGCCAGTTATATATACAACTTCCAATTATCATGTTTAAATGTTAAAACAGTGGCTTTGTGTTGGATAACATTATAGAAGTAAGTGTTTTAGTGAACTTCACCTTCAGGTGAGAAGTCACCATGGATAAGGCTGTATCATTGTCAGTAAATGGAAAACAGTACAACATAGTCAGGTACCTTCTTACCCCAAAAAGCCTCCCTTGTCCTGCTTCCACAGGGAATGCAACCTCGGGGCTGCAAGAACCCAATGAAATGGTCCTAAGGTTATGTAATTATGATGATGATGGTAATAGTAAAACTGAGGGGAAAAAAGGAAAATGATTTAATGATACTTTCCAGGATCTGCTGACAACAGTTATATTCTTGTGAAGCTGAACTTATTTTGAGTAGATCTGACAATTGGAATTATGGCTTACCCAAAACAGAATGCCAGCATCATCAAAGAAGTTTTTAATCACACTTTCAGTCCCAGACAGGTCACACCCTCCATCCACCATGAATGGACAATCTTTCTGGCTGAACAAAACACCAACCAATCTAGACATCACATAACACACACAGCATTTACTACCAATGCCAATAGCAGCACAGAAGCAGCACATAAACTAAACTTCCTCAGAATACTAACTTAGTAGTCCCAGATTTGAACAAAAAAAAATCTTTACATATAGAAACAATTCGTCCACTCCACTTGAAACTATGCCTCACCTCTCTGGTCTTCCATCATCTCAAAAGCAAATATAAGAAAGCAGTAAATCACACAAAGAGGTGGACTCGGAATTACTCTACAGTGAACTAAGAGGAAAGATCCAGAGAAGGGGAAAAAATGGTACAAGAATTAAGAGAGCTAAGTTATACTGTGAGGTAAAAGGCCACAAAGTGCCCACCATGGAAGAAAGAAGAGTTGGGGGATAATTGATCATAGCCTTAAGTTGATAAAACAATTTCATCATGTCAACACTGAACAGTTCCTCGAAACTTTCGAAAATAGATCAAGCAAAAGCCATAACGAAATTAAGCAAGAAACTTTATCGTAATGGATGAATAGAATGCTATTAATGATGAAGCTGTAAATACGTGAAGCATAAAGAACTTTAAAAAATTGAATGATGTAGATGAAAACGTTGGTGTGCAACTCCCCGTAACGTACAGGTGTACAACAAACAAATAAGGAATCACTCAAACACAATATATATATATATATATATATATATATATATATATATATAAACCACTAAGCATAAAAACGAAAATTAAAAGGTTTTCATTATATTCATTGTCAGTACGTTACCTATATGAGACCAAACAGAATGGTAAGGGAGGGAATTAGGGTCACAAAGTGCGACCTTACTTGGGAATGCCGCACCCAGTGTCGCAGTGAGCGCGGGGGAGGGATGAGTTCCTACTCCCCCCTCCCTCTCAGGGCGCTGGTGGTATTATACGATCTTTGGTTTGGAGTCACCAAATTAACAACCACTTTGCCTACAATAGAGCAGCATCAAACAGTCAAAATGCAGCTTTATTAACCGACATGTTGTTTGAATACATTGATGAAAAAAAGATACCCACATTCATCGCAAAATCCCTTTCCGTGAAAGTACAATGAGATACAATACTGCCACATGAGGTTAGAAGTTACTCGAAGGAGAGAGCTTAGAAGGTTTGTTTTTTTTTTCTTTATTTTTGTGAGCAAGGACAAATTGTTTTCCCTAGGCGCTAGACACCCTTATTACACCCATTACCGCTATCAGGCTGAGGAGACTTCTTGCCAAGTAGAAGGTATGTCAAGTAAGATCACAAGGGTAAGACTAAGATTAAAACATGCAATTTACACGATTTTGAGCAGTTGTTGATGCTGATATTGCGCCGATGAATTTACCGTTGATTTTAGAAAAAACTGTCATTTGTGATTTGAAAAACAACAAAAACTATTATCCGCCATGAGAAACCCATGGGCAATCATGAAACTGTGTGCTTAATCCGTTCTAATAATACCGCGTCCAAGCCACGTGGTAAAATGCGTGGAATTCTATGTACATTTTAACAATGCAAAATCTTCTTTCGTTTCATTGCACTACTGAGATAAGTATACATCTCAAGAAGTACGTAACGTATCGAAAGAAACCATTCCAATCAGCAAGGGAACGTATTAAAACGCCAATATGATATTCGCAAAAGCAATACGTACCGCACTCAGCTCGCTTGCGTGTAGCGCCACCTGTACCGGCTTATTTCAACACACCCAGTTATACAAGTGTTACGTCTTAGTTCACCAAGTATACTCAATTAGACATGAAATTTGAATACAATTTTTTTTTTCAGATCAACTGAAACCGGATTTGCTGATCAACTACTTTTGATCGTGTTAATGAATGAACTTTTCAATGCATGTGTCATATCTAAGCATGGGAGTTCAGAGCCATTTTCCTATGAACATAAAAGAAATTCTATACTACAACTGTTTGCTTGAAAGTGGAATAGACTACCCAGAAAATTTTGATTACTAAGACATTGACTGCCAATGGATCGCAATTCCCACCGATATAGTTTACATAAGTGCTGTATTCTAATGCTTTCAAATCAGGGGGCTCATCAATAACATCAATTGTCAGTTATTTCTAATGTATTCAGTTTTTGGACTCGTATCAACCATCCTCCGCGCTGAGGGCCAGATGTACAGTGAATGCGTTTATATCCCTAAAATTTTCTTGAACACTTGAAGAAGGTTTTCAAGATTTTCAATTGGTGTTTAAAATGACGTTTTCATGGCAGTCGATAGGCCTAGATCCTAGATTATCAACTAACATATTTCAAAAGACTGTTTCACAAGTATTCTACCACAAGTGTTTTCATTACCACCAGAATCTGAGGAGATATGTCATTATCAGTTTGCTGTTATTGTTATCACAGTGCCTCATAGAGATGGTCTTACGACACCAGTACAGTATTATGTAACTGGTCATCAATATATATTTACTATATGATTGTTAGCCAATGCAGCTGATTCAGACCTTAATTACTTGATCCTGGATATCATATATAAGCATGTTAGCACATGAATATCAATAAAGATATAATTACAATTTATTGCAGTCTTTAGCAAAGGGATGTAGATGATACTCATCCCAAAGAACAGTAAGTCTCATTATCCAATTGATTTATAAATTCTCCATCAATTGCATGATTGAGGAGAATTGCTCTTATATGTGAAAATGAGTATAGTAATCTCTAGGGGTATGACCACATTTCTCTTTTGAAAGTCGCGCCATAAGTCAGCCAATCAGCTGCCAGCTACTTCGTCTCAATCAGCTGATATCATTGGTGTTCTTGTGTGTATTGTTGTTGACAATGGTCTGAGTGGTCGACCCACTCCACACTATTCCTTTTCTCTCGTCGAGGTATGGCTGTTCTGTGAGCGAGAAAGATGCTGAAGGGAAGAGGATGGTTTGGAGGAGGGCTATGGAAGAATAAGAACCCTCATTCTTTGGAACATCTCAGGTAGGAGGTCGGCTATTGATGTGCATGTCTACCTTCCCTAGGTATATATATTTTGGCATGGCTTCACCTGCTTGGTGATACAATTGCTTATAGCTGGGGAAGGTATCGTTGTTAAATGATTTTGCATTAGAAGCGTTTGGTGACCGCAAATTTTAATGATTCTGTTTTAAGGTAGTTAAATTGTCATCGATAAGTTGTGGTCAAAGTCCCGTCGAAAAAGTGAAAACCAACTTGTTTTGCTGCTACATGTAGATAAATCTTTCACTACCTACACTCAGAATGTCTTCATATCAGTACATAAACCAACTTGTTTTGCTGCTATATGTAGATAAATCTTTCACTACCTACACTCAGGATGTCTTCATATCAATACATAAATCACTTACATGATCTCATCTCGACTTTGTAATCCTTATATGCTTACCAGTCAGTTTGATGTGTGTTAAGCATAGTGATGAGGGGGTGCAGCAATGAGTGACAAGATGAATTACAGGCTTGAAAAAAAAAAAATCTGGCATGTATGGTTAAAAAAACTTAAGTTTCCAACTAATAGGTACAAATGAGTATGTGTTGATACAGTGGAGATATACAAGATATTAACAGGAAATATGCAGTATCTCTGAACTCTATCTCTAAAAATCAAGAAAATTGCTATTGAATCAACGATATGCACCTTTTATTCTGTAAAAACAAATCAACATATGAAATTTATGTGTTGATTTTCTATATGTACTTTTATGAATATATTTTATCTCCATAATGCGATGGAGTGCTGCCTGGTCTCAGAAAAGTGGTTTTATTTTTTAGTAACGTAGGAAACAGTTTCTCTTATGGAATTCAAGAACTTTATTTAAGAAATATAAAACAGCCAGGAAACAAGTTCTCGACTTAGGGAGAAATAACAGACTTCAAGTGAGACTACATTACAGTACTTTATAAAATGTCGTTATTTGGGACTTCGATGTATTCAGGTTCAGAGGAAAAGTTTAAGATTAGAGTTATTGGAATGTGTTCTTTGAATTGTATAATTTGCGTTGGGCAAGATATAGTTGGAAGGACAGAATTTTGATTTGTGTTTGTTTGCTTGCTTCTAGTCATTAGTTTTGAGATTTTGCAACATGTAATGGGAAATTATTAATATAAATGTGTGAAAATGAACTGAAAGGCTCGCAAGGTAGCAAAGGAATTAGGCATGCGTACCTTTTGCGAACCCACTGAGTAAGGTTTGATACCCCAAGATTGCAAATTTAATGGTTCTTTCAGGAGGTACATGCCTATTCTCTTGTAATTCATCCCATATAAATGGGTTTGAAAATAGTTATAATAATTCTGTAAGTGATTACAATTTAAGTCGTATTTCATCATGTAGGTCATGGAAATTGAAATATTAATCTCATCAAGATTTGTTGTCTTAGGTACCTGTACAATGTGCTCAGTAAAAACCAGGTTGTGCAGGAGAGTAACCGTGGCCTTCTGGTGGAAACCCTCCGCTCCATTGCAGAAATACTCATCTGGGGTGACCAGAATGATTCCTCTGTCTTTGAGTAAGTAGGGTCATGTTTTCTCTTGAATTGAATTGCCCCAGATTTTTTCAGGTGATATTTACTTTTTGATTTTTAGATGACTTGAAAATTTTTAAAAGTAGTGTAGTATTTCAGTAAGTATTTCATTTTGAGGTGACTTGTAGCTAAGAGTAGGGAAGACATTATGAATTTATACTATACTTTTACTCCTTCAGTAGGGAGTGTTGCATATGCTTGTATTCCCTTTGATGAAAATTTAATGAAAGCTACATTGTGATTTACATAGTAATTTGAATCAACTGAACCATAAAGGTAATAGATGTAAAAACTGTGTGTCTATAGGAAAAGATTTTAGCTATGTGAATGTGAAGATAGTGATGATTAACTGGGATTTTATGGAAATGTATTTTGTGGTTCTGATCAGGATTTGAACCCAGAGTGTGAGCTATATAACTCCATTGACTATGCAATTAAGGAAGACTTCATGGCCTTACTGACTAAGGCTGCAGATAGCCATATGATTACCATTGTCTGTTGGTGCAGTTGCACTATACAGATTGGGTCTGAGTGCTGCTTAGAAAGTTGTATGGTCTTTAGAATTCCGGTTGATGATTGATTTGTATTTAAAAAGCTGACAGGAGTGTTGCATTTGCTGACAGATTTTAATTGTCAAAACATATCATGCATAACAACCATTTATTGGAAATTCAATACTAGTTTATAAAAGAAAATGTCATTTTGACATGCCACTATACTGAATTTGGAAAACCGTCTTGAACTTAGATCAAGCTGTCTTTATTTAGAAATTTAGTTATTGGCTTCTTTATTCAAAACTCAGAAGTATCTCATAGTTAATATGAGATAAGTGTCTTGGGATAGTTTTGTCTTTAATGATAAATAGTAACTTATGACAGTACCATAACAGATAGTAATGATAGACAGTAATTTATCATGTCTGTAACAAATGATGATGATAGATAATAACTTTGTATGATAGAAACATGATGTTTAACAATAAATTGATCGTAACGGTTGATTATAGTATGTAACAAATGATGATGATAGGTAATAACTTTTCATGATAGAAACAGATGATGTTTAACAATAACTTGATAGGAATGGATGATTATAGTAAGTGATAATTTTATGTATTGATATTAGTGCTAATGTTAGATGTAAAATTGACTTTAGTTTTTCTGTTTTATGCCTGATTGCCTTTTCTTCCTTGGAGGGTAGTGTCGGACACGGATGAATGGACTTGTTTGCCTACATCCGTTTTCTATTTGTCATGTACAGTATGATTTACTGAAACTAGAGTCTACTATCCACAGCCAAGCCCCACAGACCACTTCATAGATTAATTTGACTGCATCATATGCCCTGATTCAGCCCATTAATGTCACTTCCCCTCCTCCCATATACCTCATCACTCCATTTCTTTGAATTCAGAATGCTTCTCATCCTACCTTGTACATTACAGCTGGAGACTGGATATATGTGAATAAGGTCATTATTCATTTGTTCCTCATGACATCTTGCAAAAGCAGGAAAGAGACAAGATATAAAGTAAAAAAGTGCTGAATTTCAGAAATTATCTGATTTACCATTTTAGAAGTTTTCTTGCTTGACTTTTTTAATTTGGATATGAAAGAAGGTTTCACAGTATTAGTTCTTAGCCATTTACTTGCAAATTTTCTTCTTAACAGCTTCTTCTTGGAGAAGAACATGCTTTCTTTCTTTCTTCGTATTATGAAGCAAAAATGTGGAAGCTATGTGTGTGTTCAGCTTCTTCAGACACTGAATATCCTCTTTGAAAACATAAAAAATGAAACTTCGCTGTGTAAGTAGAATTCAGTTTTATGGTTAGAGTGCAC
>JAUUDZ010439480.1:0-15069 GCA_032361705.1 Panulirus versicolor
CCTTCCTCAGTACTATTTTCTTTTGCCTTATGTTAGGGTCTTTTGCCCTAGCTTCCTTTTCCCTTATATCAAAGTTTTTTGCCTTATACTAGTGTTCTTTGCCTCATACTAGGGTCATGTATATTTCAGTGTCCTCCTTTGCCTTATACCAGTGTCTAAGCACATCAGTCTGTCATGCTGAGCGCGCTGCTCAAAGCACAGGCCAAATATTCCCCGGTTTTGCATCACTCGACCCACTCGATCCCGCGAAAGTCACTTGCCAATTCCTTCCTATTTTTGGTTCGTTGCTCCGTCTGCTTCCCCTCAGCACTTAACCATAACTCATCTTAATAACGTCAGGTTGACATGATAATGATTTTCAAGAAATTCTTCTGGGAATAAATTCGGGAAATTCGTCTCAATATTTCGGAAAGTTTTTCTAACAATATGTAGAGTTTCTAAAGAATTTTGGTATTGATTTTTGTAATTTTGGGAAAAATCTTCAAACGATGTTAGGAAAATCTTAAAAATAATTCATGTAAATTTACTTAACATTCTGAAAATTCATATTATCATTTTTGTAAAATTCTTCTCATAATTTTGGGAGTATACTGATATGAGAAAATAATAATAATTTCCATAATCCTAATAAACTCCTTGGTTCACCTGGGAAAGATAACTCACATTAACGCCTCTACTAACTCACTCTAAAATAGATTCTGTGTAGCGTTGAATTCTGTGCTTTGATAACCAGGAAGACTGAAGCCACGCACGAAATTAATGACACTACAAATCTACTACCGCCTGTATATTACGTCATGATTTTGTCTCCATGTCTTTTCTTTGCTACATGTAGATTCTTTATATATAGAGAGGAGAAGGAATACTTCCCACGTTTTTCCGGTGTGTCGTAGAAGGTGACTAAAAGGGGAGGGAGGGGGTGGCTGGAAATCCTCCCCTCTCCTTTTTTTTTTTTTTTCAATTTTCCAAAAGGAGGAACAGAGAAGGGGGCCAGGTGAGGATATTCCCTCAAAGGCCCAGTCCTCTGATCTTAACGCTACCTCGCTGACGCGGAAAATGGCTAATAGTATGAAAGAAAAAAAGAAAAAATAATCAGTTATGTATAAATCTGTTTTTACTTAATAGACCATCTCCGCTATCAACGTCCGCCTTCCGTGTTTATCTCGACTCTCTTGAGCGCCTTTTATCGCTGGCTCAGTCGTGTGATGATGTCGCTTGGAAGATGACAAGGACGCGGGACGTAACATTACATCAACATCTCTCGCCCAGGTCTTTCCCTCAGCGTTCTCAAGCCCGTGTTTGGAGTCTGTTCAGCGACATTGATGGGAAAGTGAGCCTCTATACACCGCAGGACTTCGTCAGTAGTAACCACAGACCACTGGTGCTCAAGCACCCTTGATTTATGGTCCTAACTTGATGTGGAACGCCGTTAATGACCCCTGCCAGTCGATGGACCTCAAGCCCAACTACCCAACCTAAATATTTTAACTTATGGATAACCGTGACTGGCAGTTGATGGTGATTAGTTCCAGGGAAATACTTAAAAGCATTCCTCTTCAGTGCATTCTGTCGCTTTTCACATAAGAGGCGAGGCTTGTGTTGGCCGGCTGCCAGGAAAACACCGTCGGCCGAAAATATTTCTAAAGTCTCACCTTCAAGAGACCACCCAAGAGAAAGAGTGGAGGAAACACATCTTTGATACTGACGCTGGGGCGACGCATACCCCGCCATGATGCGACCATACCAGGTGTTAGCTATGGTGCTGATAGGAAAATCCTGGTGTTGACCAAAGCGTAATGTTGTTGTCAAAGACCTCCTGGCACTCTTCTGTCTCGAAGAGTTTACTGGGAAGGGCTTAGCATACAGGTGTTGACATGGTTCTCATGGTGTTGTCACCAACTTCCAGGTGTTGGCATGGCTCTCATGATGTTGCCACTCTTCTTGGCGCTGGCACATCGTTCACGGTTTGTTACGCCTTCATGGTGTTGGCAGGAACTTCTTAATGCGGTCACGGTTCTCAGGGTGTTGGCAAGGACTTCCTGATGTCACGAATCTTATGGTGTTGACAGTTATGTGTTGACAGGGACTTCTTAGTGTTATCAGGGACCTGATGATGTTGAAGGACTATCGGGTGTAGCGTAGGAATACAAAGAAATTCAAACAGCAACAGACCACCGGGTCCTTTCGAGGCTGTTTGTGATAATGGAAAATATCAGAAACTCTCAGAATAGTGTGGTAAAAGTTAGGAGGTATGCAGATAATGCAAAGAGAATTACCAGCAAATTGTCTAGTTGACTATGGAGAGACAAATGATGAAAGTAGGGGACTTGAAGCAAAGTAATTATCGTCGATCCTTAAACGAATTTATAGCACTGCTCAGGTGAAATTCAGTCTACGGGTAGAGTTCTTCAAACTTCACACACACACACACACACACACACACACACACACACACACACACACACACACACACGAATTCTCTTACGGAGATCTCAACACCCATATATGCAGTGGGAGCGTTTATTGTCAGTTAATTTGAGCACCTGAAGGTGTCTTTATTTTCTTTTTCCGATTGAAGGCTACAAACAACCCTGACGGCCGTAACAGACCTGAAAGGTAATAGGCTTGAAGCCTATATAAATAACGAACCACCTCTCTTGTTTCATTTCCGAGAGGTTCCCGTATGTGGAACTCCTTGTATATTGTTTTTCTTTTTCCTTATACTCTAGCATCTTCTTCGATGAAGATCGTTAAGGGCATCCTGCCATCTCATTGCCAAAAGTACGAGGCAGACTTTACTCACATATATGACATAATGTTAGCAAAATGTGTGTGTGTGTGTGTGTGTGTGTGTGTGTGTAGAAATTCGCCAAATTTATATCACAAGAGAAAGTCACTTTTCCCTTGATACGTTACACTAATAAAGAAGCCGTGATTAATGAAATACTGTAACATAACATGGTCGAGAGCACTTAACACTATTCAGTTTCTTCCATGACGTGAATAAAGACAATTTCCGCTGACTGCACCATAGCAGACGGTGATTAAATATAGCTCACATGTCTTACGTCAGAGGGTTCCATGCGCAGACGCAACTGACGTGGGTTTAAAACTAAATTATACAACTGTTTCCCAACAAGGCTCTCACGGTAATAAAAAACAAACAACCCGCATTACATTTTCAGTGAAGTGTTTGTGAAATACAGTTCTTTTAATAATGATGACATAACTTCCAGGGCACTAAGACTTAATTTTACCAAAAGATGATTGGTCTACATAATATATTTTCTCGTATACATACATGTTCTAACAACGAGGAAACACTTCCTCAAATCATAATTTCAAACCTCATCATATACTTTTCAGCCGAAGACTGAATATGACCGAATACAAACAAAGTTGTGGAAAAGAAAAGATAATTTCCAGACGAGCAGGTGAAAAAAGCTTTGAAATGCATTGCTCCATGGGTACCGACCCTACTTGACACAGGTCATTCCCCTTGTTCCTCCTAGTGGATGAAGACGACCTCCATTCCCGGCACCTTGCCAAGCACATACGCAATTTAAAAGGTTTTATATTAAGGTCGTTCATTAAACTCTTTCGTGACTCCGTCCTCCAGAAGGTCTCCTCCCTTCCTCTCAGGCAACAGAGATGGCTTCCCTCCACATTCAAGTGTACGACCAGGATTTCCTTCACACCCAACTGTACGAACGCGCTTCCCCTTAACACCTTGTTGTACGACCAAGTTCTCTTCCGTACTCAGCCACATCAACCTTCTGCTCAGTAAAATTCAATAAAGCCAAAAAGAGAAAATAAATACATGATAACGTAACAGTGGAATCCTTGAAGTTATCGGAATTAACGTTCACTATTATTTCAAGTAAAAGACAAATCCAGCTTCAGCCAAAGATCAAAATATGCGAAAACATTTTGCACTCTTGGAGTACTCCTAATCAACAGTTTCGTTCCCAAGGGGCAAAAAAGGATACGGGTAGGAGGAAACAGCTTTACGATCTGCATCTTTACACTAAAAATGTTATGATAAAAGGAGGAAGATGCCGTCGAGAGTTATTTCAGGGTAAAGGTGCAGAGCGGGTATACTAGTCACTACGGCGCCGAGAAGCATACAATGTGTGCACCCATAGTCTGCAGCCTCAAGCCTCTTGCCTTAGCTCAGCTTTATGCCCCCTGATCCCCCTGTGGTTTAAGTTAGAGTTCCTGTATTAGTGGCGATGCTATCTCTTGCTGCAGTTCTTGTTGCTGTTGCTACTATGGTTTAAGTTAGACTTCCTGTATTAGTGGTGATGCTATCTCTTGCTGCAGTTCTTGTTGCTGTTGCTACTATTCTCACGGCGCTCCTCGAGTTGGTATGGATATCATTTTCTATTGGACCAAAACGGAGGTTATCAGTCCTGATGCGCCGTGTCTCTTGCTCAGTTTACAGGTATGCAGACGTTTGTGTTACTCATGTCTCCTTCTCGCACTACCGGTACTGCAATGACTATAACTTGTACCAGCGATACAAGATCCTAAATGAAGGAATGTTAAACCGTGACCAATGTATTTGCTGATGCTATAATGTCACCGCTTCGACTTGGACCCCCCCAAAGGAGTAGAACCCGTGAGGGAATTTAGGTCGCCGGCAAGAGTGAAGCCAACAAGGGCGAGCGTCGTTTAACAAATAATTCTTACTGATATTATACATGGTAAGATATGACGACGAAGAAAGTAGTAAATGGCTCTTGAAAATAACGTCTTGTGCTGCACATACAACACAATGTTTTTCGTAAATCAGCCGATTTACGCCGACTCGGAATAACCTTGTACGTAAGGTACACATAACAGAACATTATGAACAATTATGTTGTAATTAGCTGTGTCTTTAGAACAGTAATGTCCTTGTACACACTTCCAAGTTTGAGGGATCGTGAACAATATAAATTAGTTGTTTTCAGCATATAAAAGAAAATTACCTTGTCTACCGTTTATGAAAAGCTGTATATGTCATATACTCCACCTTCAACACTGTACTCTCCTTATAACCGACTATACCCATGGTTATAACTTTCCACCTCAGTCACTCTGAAACACCAACTGTGTATACACCTTTTTTTTTTCTGGGATGGAGCGAGTGGTTAAAGCGGCGTGGCATTCATTCTTTATGATATGACAGGAGTCAACATCGCTCGCTTGCGCGTACCGGATCAACTGACATAATTATGGCAGCAATATTTTCTTTGTTGCATACTCGTAAAATATGACACGTCCGAAAGTCAAACTTTGAAGAGTAGTTGAATATCTATGGCTGGTATATTTTCCACTCTGTTGCTCACTCGTGAAATATGCCAGACGTCTGTCACATTCTGTATAGAAGTTAAAAACTCTTTCTTCTGTGGAAGTGTGTGTGTGTGTGTGTGTGTGTTGGGTAATGTATGACAAACAGAGGTGAAAAGATAAATATATGAATCATATGTAAGTTCCCTGTTACTGACTGATCAAGCGTTTGCCAACAACCACAAGCTATATAAACGAGTCTTTTTTCTCATGCCTTTGAGGTTCAGATTATCAAATTCATACTAAATAATCCTTATTTTCAGATCTAACAAACATACCAGGTGTTATATTATAAACACAACTCCATAAAGAAGTGCAATCGACTACTTTGAAAACATGAGAGCACGGACAGACATCACAGAAATATAAAACACTGGTAACAGCAATAACATGATGGCTGTAATAAGCTATGTTGACAATAATGACATCAGGACACCTGTATAAAGCTACTCCAACCATACAAATAAAAGAACACTTATAATAAGCTATTTTGACCACAGAAATCTCGAGCCCGTAATACGGTATTCCGATCAAACAAACCTTACCTGTAATAAACAACCACGACCAAACATCACAGTCTGTGATAGCCAACTACGAACATACAAATATCAGACGTGAAATCCTACTTTGTACGTTCCAACTACAACCTCAAAACTAGAAGTTATACTATGATTAACTATCTTGATCGTACCGACATCAGAAAAACTAAATGAAGTAACCCCCATAATAACATCAATGGTCCAATAAGCCACTTTGACATCAATAGAGCTGTAAAATACTGCTCTGACCATACATACGATCGATAGATATGTAATAGGCTACTTTGACCAGAGAGTTAACAAGATGGTTGTAACAAATTACTTTGACTATAGCGTTACTACGAAACCCTGAACAAAACAAAATCAGAATCGCTGAAATTACAAACAAGCTCATTTACACCTACGATACTGAGATACGCATTAAGTACTCCATTATCATCATCTTCATAAGTAAACATCTAGGGAATACGGCGAGTGTAAGCACGACAATATGCAAATTTGGCTTAAGTTATGGGGAAAAGTGACTAAAATTACCCCAACACCGAATAGTTTTTCAGAAAACATACCTTAACGATGCATCTCCATCTCTTGCAGTACACACCAGGCCTTCGCTATATACCCTCATGCAAATAATTGGATATTCTTTGATATACAATAAGACTTTCATAAGATCCTGTAATATCACCTTTGTTTCTTGCAGTCTCAAGTCTTCTGGTGCTGAAATAAAATGATAATGAATCACAAACTTAAACGATACTTAGCTAAGGGTATCATTTGACATTAAAGGTCGACAATATAGAAGTAAGCCACCTGGACCACACGTTAGAAATCTATTATGACTCTGGGAAAACGAAATAGTAATCATTTATGTTTAATAATGACACTGTAAATAGAAGCGCCTTTACCTTATAAAGAACGATGAAAACTGCCAATATGAACAGACCTGAAGAAAATGTGAGATCAGAATGTCACTTTGCCACATCAGTGCGAATGGTAGTTTTCGTATTTATGGAATAATCCGGTTAATTTTGAAAATATTTGTTTCAATACGCTAAACCAGGGATAAAATTCTATCTTTTGGACTAACTTGAAAATCAATTACGACTTACATTTTTCAAGTTTAAGATGGCGGTAAAGAACTGCTTTCTTACCTTTGTTCTTATGAAAATACAATACTAGACGTTTATCAACCAAGACATATTTTCGTGAAGTTCATCAAAGCTTTCTGAACACTAGAAAATTCAGTTTTCGCCAGAACTTTCCACTTCGTCTTCGTCTTGGTCTCTAAAACAAAATGAAGTTGATCATTCTTTAATAACAGAATAAACAATGGTAATGATTATATAAATTACAATCTTACGGGTAAACACTTTCAGGTAGTGTATTTGCAGAGCAAACATCAAAGAAATATAACATATCAAACGCGTTTTAGAAAAAAAAGAAAATTAATTCACTAACATACGTGAACAACAAAACAATAGACTCGCGTTACCGAAGTAGTGATGGTTTTCTTGGCGGCCTTCTTACTGTAATTTTATGATGATGCCTATCTATATATTTATCTACAGATGTATATTTTTAAATAAAAGCCTTTGTCAAGTGTAGCTGAAAAGCAACAGGCACGTCGATAACTGTATATCCAATTCAAAAGTTGTCAAAAGATTACCGATAAAATTTTCAATGAACAAAGTAATGGTAAACTTAGGATACTAATTTTTCATCTAAAATCCTCACTCAATCCTTTCTATTATGACCAATTAATAGCTAACAATGAGCCATCCTTTTCACGCCATGTTAAAGTTCTTCAAATACTTATGCCTTACAGAAATAGAAAATCAAAAATGCTGGCCTTATATGATCTTCCCTGTAAACCTGGAACTAGAAGCAAAGTTAAACTCTACCGTAACAGAGAGAACATATCACAGCTGATGCTCTGGCTACTTTGTAGCACAGGACACCAAAATTCATTTCTGAGGTTGTCCACTTCAGTGTAGAAACATCCAGGAAGCCAAGATACAAAAGCTCCTCTATTTAGTTCAGACATTACTGTCAAATCTAATATGCCACAAAACATCAAAATCAATGGTTGACAGAAGCACTTAGTAACTTTTGTTGGTATCTAAAGTGACACAATGATTTTCAACAGCAATATTGTCATTTCACATGTGATGGTAGAAGTGTGAACACATGTATTTGTCTCACTTCATAAGTCAATTCATTGGACAAACTAAAAAATTAAAAGGCAACAGTAGCTGTTTTTGTTTATATTGTCAAGAGTCCCTTGCTGTTTCTTGGCAGCTGCTCTTACTAGTATTGTTAATGAACATTAAAAATCTTTTATATTTTCACAGTTTGCTAAAATTGGAGCAAATACATTGACTTTTTCATTAAAAAGCAGTACAGAGAAGCAGCACGTGGTGTCAATTTATTAGCTGAAAATTAACATCATAACATACACTGAAAAATTCAAGCCTGTAGAGGTACTATGCTGTGAACTTAACACAGATAAGACAATTTTGATGGAGGCTCTACTTCAATACAATTATGTTGTGAATCCTTACAAGGAACTTGGCATCTTTTTTGGTATATAAGAAATGCATAAACAGTCATGCAATTTTTTCTAATTCTAATTATCTTTAATTCTTTATTACAGTACACTATTATCAAATTGGTCTAAGAATCTGACTTTTCTAGTTTTCCCAATGTGGTTATATATTACAGCTTTCACCTTATTCACCTGTTTGATTCTTGAGTGTCCCTAAATTTTCTGCACATAAAATTTTTTTCTATCATTTCATCTGAAAACCTAATGAGCATCACAGTAACACTTCTATGTATTCATTTTCCAACATCGACCCACTAATTTCTAATCATATCTCTTCCAGTTACTATAACACCCCTCAGCATCCTTCAAGAACTACACCAAGTGATCAAAAGAAAATACCGAATGAAACCTCTTCTCTCAGTTAAATTTCTAATCCAGCTGACCAGTTATCTAATTCAACATTGCCTTTGGTCTATTGTCAGCAATATTAGTAAATATGAATGTATACCAGAAAAAGGCATTTGTGGTACAAAAATTTTATTTCATACAGATCCAACAAACCTTGCAGCAGAAAAATATCACTGTATAAGTGAGTTGGATAGTAAAAATTACACTTAAAGGCAACTTCAATGAGCCCTATGTAATGCATGATGAAAAAGGCACAAGTGTAAAAATTTCAAAAACGTTTTCCTCGGTAAACAACCAATCTTGCAAGTTACATTTCATAAGTGAATTTTTTCCTCCAAGTACAGTGTACATTTTTTCAATCAATAATTAATGAAATCTACACGATTATAAAGGATTTTTTAATGTACTTAATTTCTTGAACCACTGATTGTACCACATATGGAAATACTTGTAGCATTAAAACTTTTGTAAAATATACGGATTATTTTAGAAAATTAATAAATAATTCCATTACGTACAGGGTACAATCCTATCGTTTGCACTTCAAAGAATACTCTATATTAAGGAAGCATGGAACTCATATCAGTCCAGTAAAACCCTGGTATAATACAATGCATATAACAAATTTCTCATACAGATGGAAATGATTCAAGAAGGATGAAGAAAAAAGAAAGAAAGAGTCTCCTGAACCTCTTTTCAACTAAATCACTCAAAGATATAAATTTCTTCAACTCCTGTTTCTGTGAAAACAACTGCAAAATGACATAAGTACTGATATGATCTGGGAAACACACAGATGAAGGGTATGCTGAACTCCACCAGCTAGTGGTTACACCACGGAAAATGTCACCTCCAGCAAGAATGTACCATCATCAGTGGACGGAAAGGAATACAGTCTTGTCAAGTTCCTCCTACTCCAAAGGATTTCATCATTTCCCAGCTCTAAACTGGGTTGCAGCCTCGAGGCTGTAAGATCCTCATGAAAGGGGTCCTGGTGTCGTATAATAATGTTACAAATGAAGCAGAATTCCCTAACCAAAAGAAAGGAAATAATATATACCTTCTCTCTCCTAAATCAATACCAAGAATATATTATATGTTGTTGGACTATACAGCTAATGAATAAGAAATATATCAATAAATCTCCTATCTTTGAAACCTGTTTGTCATATCCAGCCTTAATAAGGTAGTGCCTGGAACAGACAACTGAGCCATAAAGAAAAAATCCTTGTTTGGCTCCTTCCTCTGTCCTTTCTTTTGGACAGAAATAATACAGGAGGGGATGATTTCCAGCCCACTGATCCTGCCTCTCTTAGTCAACTTCTACAACATGCAGGAGAAATGTGGGTAGTATTCTTTCTCCCCTATTCCCAGGGATACATAAATAAATAAATAAATAAAAGAAATATAGATCTACTGGTGACCCAAAACCATCCTTTTACCACTTCATCCTTAAAGGACTTGACAGGGTTACTAAGTGTTAACAGATTTGGGAGTAGAGTTGTTGGGAGTGTGGTTGCTTTCTTCTTCAAAGCACATCCAATTTATCTTACTGCAAATGGACTATATTTATAGAATAATCTAAATACTATACTACGTTATTCATCTTAGTAATGTATCATATTCATGAAATAGGTTTTATCATCTTACTAAGTTGGAAAGTCATAAAAACATTTATCTGCAATTCTGGAAATACCTAATATGTTATTCTGCAGAACGCCCAACACTTAGATTACTGAGAGAAGCCCATACCTGTCATTCCATTATACTTGGGACTTACGATTGCTCTATTTACATTTTCTCAGTATAGAATTGGCTTTACTGAGCTATTTATGGGTGCCTGGTCTACATCAGCGGAGAATCAAAGTAGCTACTAATCATCACAGCCATATTACAACCCTATGTCTTGTTAGTTACGAAAGTGGTTTGCTCTATACATGCCTTTAAAACATCAAACTATGACTAGAAATTTCAAAAACAAATATATGGCTCTGATATTGACCTGCAGAACCTTCAGGCCATTAGTACTATACATCATCAGCATTTTCATTATACTATCTCCTGATCCCTATGTATGGCTATACTCACTATTTGCAAGGTCCACTAAAGAGAATTTCTTTAGCAATGGTAAATCAATTATACTAAAATATCAAAATCTTAATAATTACTAAGGAAATAACTGAAAAATGTATTCGAAACTTTTATTTAATTTTCAGTTCTGTTTTAAGACATGCTAACAGGGGACATGTTCAACTTCACCATACACCTAAAGTCACAACTCTTTCACCTTAAAAATCAACTTAACTGTTCATCATAAACAATAATAGATTTTTTGAGCTGCATGCCATGTATGATATATTAACTACCTAGCAAATAAAACTAAATATTGTTGTCACATATTATTGCATCTTTTTAAGCTTATAAACGTTGAACTTTGATCTTCCACCCGTTAGGCTGAACATATATCACTTTTCAACTCTCAACTCCTCAACCACATCACGATGTTCTACATGATAACTATGAATAATTTCATCCCCTCTAGTGTGTACCCCTGAGCTTCTTTACTAATGCAATAATCTTAACAAAAGCTTTTACCTACTTTCATCACAGAAAAAGTTATTTAGATGTTTGCTATACAAAACTTTCCAACTGTACACTAAGGTCCCTTGTGTGAAAGACATAAGACGTTTACTAGTAAAATAGAACATTATTTAGAAAAACATCCCAAATTAAAGTCATACATTCTCAGTGTAATACTGGACAGCACTACTAACTTATGCAATGGCAAAAAAATTCTTATTAAAAGCATAAGCTCTTGAACAGAACTTGTACTTATAAAGTGCTCAGCATGTTCTTTGAGTACAATGCTGGTGACACTGCAATTATGGTTTACAGTATGACAGTAATGTTTTCTCCCACTACAACTTAACATGTCATATACTAAATCTTTTAAGAAATTATGAAAACAGGCTTTGTGAGGCTATCGCAACAGTTATGACAATCATTATAACTCTTTTATATTACTTGTGTGGGCATTCTCAATCCAATATTACCCTAGTGTTCTTTCAGTAAAAGGCAGCTTTTAGTAGTAAAAAGTTAACTTATAATTTCTTCAAAAAGTTGGTGTCATCTTGGTTGTTGGCATTCTAACTTTAAAATTACTTTTGTTAATTATTAATGTGGATACTAGCACATGGTTTACAAATATTATTTGTATCAATTCATGACACAGTTCATAATCCTATAGTATTCATAAGAATCTGAAACAGGTAGTCAGCCCATTAGCCCCAATCACCTAAGGATGCACTGCAATGACATTAATGGACTGCCTTTTCTATCTTTTATCCAGTGACTTTCTTTAGCCAAATCTGCACTGAAGCATTCAACTCCATGCTATGATTTGATAACAATTTTCCTGCCTTCCTGTTCTTTGCTCTTTCCCCGTCTCCCCTTATTTCTACTTCTCTGTTTCATTTTCCCTATATTTTGCCCGCATAAGTGATCAATAACATTTCTGCCTGATGTAATAATCCCAGGTTTGGCTCAATGCTAGTCAACACAAAGTCACCCATAGGTTCGGTATGAGTCAGATCACAGTATGCCAATAGCCTGTGAGCTAGGAAGAATATGGCAAGTAGGTCAATGGCCCAGAAGATCAAGCTCAAGGTAAGACCTCTTCCATGTCTCTAAAAGCTTCAGTGAGGTTCAAGGAAGAAGGCCAAGGACCTTAACTTCTGTATTTTCTCACTTCTGTGCAGAAACACCCAACTTTCTATAAGACACCCACACCAATGTGCAGATTATGCAGTACTCACTTCCAGCACTACTGTTGGGTATCTTATATTTAGTACATGGAGTTGGTTAGCAACCAATATACTCTAAAAAAAATTCTCTATGTGAAACCCAGTTGTGAATGTTGCAAAATGTATGCATGATATAACTGGGTACACTGATGAAATGGCATGTACTATAAATGACAAATTCGGCAAATATGAGGCATGAAACAAAGCACAGAATGAAAAGAAAAATACAGGAAAAGCTTCATTATCTGGACTCTACCACATCTAAAAAATGCCAAACATGAAAATATGCTACTTACAGAAGTCTTTCTCCTCAAAATTTTACAAGAAAAACTTTTGACATCAATTTTCAGAAGTGCTGTTCCTCTGTAGGTATCCATAATACTAATAGCTTTAAACAAGTAATATGGAAGTATACACGAACAACTTATGTGAAGTGTTGTGTTGAGATTGTTTCAACATGAGCCATTCATACATTGAGAAGCTTAGCTACTCTAGTTCAGATTTTCCTGATTTTTTACCCAGCAGCTTCTGATGTTGATTCAGTGAGCACAGACAGCAGGCTGAATCATGCTGGATAAAATGATATGAATACTGGCTACAACATGCATTTGCACTGGGAATTATTGGAAATTCTAGATACAGTAGCTGGTTACTTAAATGTCAGATAGTAAAGCTTTTACTGTATTACGGAGTGTTAAATAAATAAAAAAAAATATCTTATTCACAATAGAGTCTGATTAATTATCTTGTTTTATTATTCATATGAACAGTGTTTTGCAATTTCTGAGTCTCTAATTAACAGCTGCTTGATATATTACAAAAGATGTGTAAGGTAGTATGAAGAAAAACATTTTCATCTTGCCAATTAAATAATGGTTAACCTTCATGGCATACCATAGTATAAAAATCTCCTCTACACCATTCCCTGTACACTTTATGAATATTTTCAATTCCCCATCCAAGACCAAATTTAGCCAATGAGACCAAGAAAAAAGACAGAAAGACAATGAATTCAACTGTTACTTTCTCCTTCTTACAACTAAAGATGTACAAATGAGTCCATTTAGGATCCTTCTTGACTAACTACTTGATGATGATGGTAGGATCTAACTTTATCATCATAAATTTGCAATAACTTACTTTCAAGAACTGCCAATATTACTTTGATAATTCAAGGTTAGGCAACCTACCAAAAGAAGAGATGACAAATGATATCTTAACAATATTTTGGAATAACAAACTATGATAAAATAATTTATTTCTTCGTGACAATCTGAATAACATCTTCATCAGACATAGTGTGATGAATACCTACCCGCTGGGGATTGAATTTTGTACTCTTACCCTGAAATAAAAGATAAATATGTTGAATTCTCACAAAATAAAATGATGTTGCACATAATAGATTATAACATCTCAAATGTATTCTCAGACTCCACCACCAAGAGGTACACCAGAGGTGACAAGACAACATTATCATTAGCAGTTCTTACCCCAGAGGAGCTCACCTTACCCTAAAATCACATGGAGTGAAGCCTTGAAAGTGCAGGATTCTAGTTTTGCATCACTGTCTTTCACAAGTAGTAGCTTGTGAAAGAAAATCAACAATGACCTCATCTATACACAGCCACTCTCTTGCCATTCATGCCCACTCTCTAGCTATCATGTAAAATGTACTGAAACCCAAGCAAAGTCAAACACGGTTTACATGGTTTACCTTGAACACTTCATATGCCCTGTATAAACCTATGGGTAGCAGGTTACCCCCACATAAAACAGCAATCAAAAGAAAGTGATATTGTAAACAATAACCGACATTTACAATAAAACAGTACTTGTTCTTACATGTATCTACTTTCATCACACTTCCCTTTCAGACATCATCGAAATATTCTGGCTAATTGTTTTGATTTGGCTAACTGAATTATATTATCTGCAACTATAATAGCAACAATTCTCTTTCCACTATGGTTCAACTGTAACCTGCAATTACCCCATCTCACTTTCATCATATGTAAAGCCCCATCCATACAACAATGGTGACATAACACAGCAGACTGCAATCTTATATCTATCTACAAAAAATTCACACTTTTCACTCTCACTCAACTATTATATCCAGTTTATGGTTTTATAAGAGCATTCAGCTGTGTTTCATATCCCAAGTAAATAAACATTTCTTAATACCCCCATTCTAATCAATTTTCATGCACCTTTCCCCATCCATAACTATGACTTATCACTTCTTATTTTTTTCTGGAAACATTCTCCACTACATGCTGAAGTCAACATCTGTTTGAAACAACCTCTTTTCCCTTCCTATCCTCTCTACTCCTTACCAAGAATTTCTGTAATCCAAACATCTAATTCATTAACTTCTTAATGAACATACACATAACATCTATTTAGAGAATGACAAAAGCATCATTACATCACTGTC
>JAUUDZ010439491.1:0-13216 GCA_032361705.1 Panulirus versicolor
CCCCCCCCCCCCACTCTCTCTCTCTCTCTCTCTCTCTCTCTCTCTCTCTCTCTCTCTCTCTCTCTCTCTCTCTCTCACAATTTACTGACTTTTGTGACGAGGGTATTTTGAAGGTTATACTTTGGTCTTTTATTGATCTTCATGTTTTGAATGTAACATATCTGTTGTTGTTCAGTTTTTTTTATTTATTTTTGTTCTAGAAAGTATTAAACCTGTCAAAGTAGTAAGTAACTTATACCATGTAGAAATATTAACTTTATTATAGACTGAGAGAAAAAATAAGAGAAATAAGCTGCAAAACATTTCAAGCAAAATTTTCTAAAATTCTCAACAGTAAAAACAGTTCAAGGGCTTTCCTTGTTTGAGTTTAGGATGAATTCTCTGACTGAAAAGCTGGATTTCCATCTTTTACTGGTTCCATCATAAAAAGAATTTTTGATAATCAAAACAGCATTTCAGTACTTCAGATACTCAGGTTTATAGACCAGCCTTCTTGAAATTGACTGATTTAAGTGTTGTTATAATTCCAGTGGACTAAGCCTCTAATTGAAGTTTGCTTCCATTTCAGGACCTAATCAATAAACTCCACCACAATCCACGCCGAATCTTCCACCTGCCACGTCAGCCAAGGACTTACATTGAAGTGGACTTAGATGCTCAGTGGACCATTCCAGAAGCACCTCCATTTAGTAAGGCACGCTGGACACCCTTTGCAGGGATGAAGGTGACGGGTCGTGTGCAAAGAGTTGTGCTTCGAGGAGAAGTGGCTTATGTTGATGGGCAGGTGTGTGGCAATGGTAGGATAGATATTCTTTTTTGCCAGAAGTGGCCTGAATGACAAAGTATTTCTAAACATCCACATTAAGAACTGTTGTATTATACATATAGTATATATAGATTTAAAGTATTGTAATTGCTTGATGTATACTTAAGATAACCTTCTTTGATTATAGTCAATATTCTTTATGATAATGATGTTAAAGATCATCAGATTTTCACAAAGACTGCAGATCCGAGAAAAAAGTACAAACCATTAGAACTTTCCAGGTATTATTGGCACCAGGTTTTGGTGAAGATGTGCGGGAGACTCAGCCACTTTCTCCTGCTGCTGCTTCTGCAACAGTTGGTGGTCCACCAATCTACTCAGTCCCCCATTGTGCCCATCCCACCAGTATTCCACTTTCTCACACACAACATGCAGTCCCAGGTTGGTATTTCTCATTTCTTTCTGCCATTTTTACATTTTTTCCTACATAAACATGGTAGCATCAGTAATAAACAACTGAACCATCAAGGAAAAATCTTACTTAGGTTTCTTCTATTCCTACTTTCAGAATGTGATCCAGCCTTCTGCTCCCACCCCTCTTAATCATCTTATATAACTTGCAGGAGATATGTAGGTAGTATTCTCACTCCCTTATCCCAAAGGATATTATAAATGTACTTAAAAAGAATTAAAAGTGTCTTGATCTTGACGTTAAGTTGAGGCCATTAGAGTTAATAGCATTATGCCGTTAATTTCCTTTCATCCCTATTCCTTCCTGCATTCAAAGTATAGTGTTGTTTTCACATCTTTGGATTGTCTTCCAACATTGATAATAAAACCTAAATATGCTCCAAACAGTAGGGTGTTTGAGTTTATCATGGTACAGGTAATGCTTTCCTCTCAACCAGATGAATTGACTGTTGTTTAGAGTGTTTAATATTACATGTTTAATATTACAACTCCAGTAGTCAGGGACTGTGGACTGTTGTTAGATAATGAGGTAACCACATATCCAACGTAAGACAACCACTGTTCACATGTTCATGTGACACAACAAACTTGTGAAACTAAGAACCAAGTTGATTTTTTTTCAGCTTGATTCTTGTACTTTCTTACTGTTAGGATTCATGAGGTGTATTCCTCAGGTTCCTTTTCATGGGATTGTTGGCAATGAGAGTACCATCACATTAGTTTAGAGAAATGGACCTCTTTCTTTATAAAAGATGGCTCTGTATTTCTAAGAATAAGTAAATATGTACTGGTAACAAATGAAAATATATGTATGATTATTTGTATCTGCTTATTTATTTAAGGGTATGGTAGCCACAAAATAACAGTCAACGGAGAAATTCCTAACCCAGTGGAAATGACTATACCTACGCCTACTATCACATCTCCACAGCCTGGTTCTCCATCTCGTGGGGCAAAACTAAATCTCCACCAAACTACTGGTGAGTCAGAATTGTTATATATAGAAATTATAGAAATTAAGGTGTCATTTCCATAACCTCTGTCTTAGTTTTTACAGTACAGTTGTTATAAAGATTATCATCCCTCATATTCTCTCTTCCCCTCTTACTGCCTTTCTTTCCTTCTTAATTTGCTTGCTTTAGATTTTCTTTGTATTATTCTTCATGTTTTCCCTTAGAGGGGATCTGGTGCATAAAGCCTCTCAACTCGCTCTCTTCAGCTTCTGTCCATGTCCAGTACAGTAGGTGAGAGTGAAGCATAGGCCTCCACACAAATGTGAGAGCTTCTTGAATATTGGTTTTGCATAATTGGTTGATTCATCAGGTGAAACTGAAGTGTCTTTTCATACCTCATCTTCATCCACAAGACTGCTGCATTGCTCAGGGTCAGAAATCATTCTTATGATTTTTTCATCTGAAATATGCTCTACCCTAATCAATTCACTTACTGCATTTTTTCATCTTTTCAGCAGCCTACCTCCTCTTTTCCTTTTAGCTGACTTCTTAACTTATGTCTCACCTCCCATGTATTCTTCATAGCTGTATTTTCTTAGAGTCTTTCATCCATGCATTTTTAATATTACACGCCATTCTGATATCTTCATTCTTTATGTTTTCCCAAATTTTGTATGTTATCCTTCTCTTAGAAGCTTATTTATTTACTATTACAGCATATCCAGATAGAGTTTTACACCAGAGTTTTGATTGTTCCTGCCCCGTACATGCTTGTAGGATTGGGTTTTTGGGTTCTGGGTTTGAAAATTGATTCCCACAAAAGGTGCATGATAGTTTGCACTTTATATACCATAGATGAATTGGAGTGGCATTAATGGTAATAACAAAACGGATAGACATCAAGTAGCTGTGATGTGGTTTATATGGGGATGGGGGAGAAAGAATACTTCCCATGTATTCCCTGCGTGTCGTAGAAGGCGACTAAAAGGGGAGGGAGCGGGTTGCTGGAAATCCTCCCCTCGTTTTTTTTTTTTAATTTTCCAAAAGAAGGAACAGAGGAGGCCAGGTGAGGATATTCCCTCAAAGGCCCAGTCCTCTGTTATTAACGCTACCTCGCTAAAGCAGGAAATGGCGAATAGTATGAAAGAAAGAAAGTATTTTGTACCAACAAACGAGGTCCTATGAGCATTTGAGAGAAAGCTTGCACAGTGATGCCCTAAATGCTGTTTTCTTTTCCAAAATAGGATATAGTTTTGGATTCACACACTTAAACCATCACAGAATATGTGAGGCCCACAGATGCTTGTAAACAGGATTCTGTAACTATGCTGTTACTCAGTTAGGCCTTTGATGTCACACTGCAGAGATGTTGCAGTACCAAACTACCAGACACTCCATTCATTTCCACTAGCTTATTGGTGCTTATTGGACCTACAAACTGGTGTTTGACATCAGCTTGTGGTGCTTTCACTTTTGTTTCTGACATTAGAGGTATCAGATTTGTTCTGCTGTCTTTTATTGTAGGTTTTTCCATGACACAATGTAAGTTCTTTATTGTATATTGAGAATAAGTGTACCTGGAGACACAACAGGCCAGCAACCTTAGGCCATGGAAATTTGGTTAGGCTGTACTTGGGGGTGATCTTTGTTAAGTCAGGGCCCTTTTATTTTCCCTCAATGATCTGAAGCAAATAATTAAACACCCAACATATGTTTGTAGTCATCATGTTCATTTTTCCAAAACATTTGACCTCATTTTATCTGCTGAACCCTCACACTCCACATACTGTTTCTGTTCTCTTAGGGTTTTCTGATCACAGTGTTATCTGTTGCCTCCACCTGTGCACCTCCATCTTTATCCATCCCTTAAAGCATCAACTCGGCCCTCTGAGAGAGCTCAATGGTCATCTTTGCAGAATTGTGATACTGACTATTTTTAAGATCAGAAATGCTTCACTCACCTTGATACCTTGGCTGTACCTACCTTATAGCCAAGGTTTTCTCGGCTTGAGTGAAGCCTACATCCCTTCTCCTTGTACATCTTCATCCCCCAAATGAAGGGATTGAAGAGGGAATATGGTGGGGGTGAATGGTTATACCACAAATAATGCCATTCTGCCAATTATGGTGTGATGGTCAGGGAGGGAGGGATTTGTGGTGGTCAGGGAGGGTGTTCAGGCAAGGGAGGGACGGAGTTTTGATGGTGAGGGAAGGTGTGGTAGCAAGCATACGAAGGCCCAAACCTGCTAGTAATTATTACTTTGTAAGTGTGTTACAGCTTCTTACTTCATTATGTGATGTGAGGTCACAGGTCTTTTGCAGTCCTCCTAGATATCTCCTCATAGAATGACGAGTTTATGGAAATAATTTAGGTTATAGGGTCAGGTAACACTGCATAGGACATCACTACAAGCAGTACTGGCTTTATATTTTGTCTGAAGGTAGCATTGGGTGATTCAAGAGTTTCTGTCATATGCTTTCCAGCCACTGTGAACAAAAATAAAACATGACTTATTTAACAGCTGCAATGAATGGGTTAACTGGTATCAGTGCACTAATGTACAGTAACAATCCTCTGTTACCAGCTTGATTTGGTCTTCATTTGTTGGTCTCTTGTAAAAGAGTCACAGACTCACTGTACTATGCTAGGTTTCAGAGGAGTCTTACCTGTTTTGGCAAACAAGAAAACTGACTTTAGATTTTTGTGTGTGCAGCTGCTGGATTTGAATATCCTCTTAAACATGCTGGGAAGGTTTGCAGAAAGTGTTACCTGATATATATAGCTTGGTGAAGGAATTCCATCCCTGCATGAGCAGTCTGTTAACCTGGACTTCATAAAGTTATTCAGCATGTTCTTAGACATCTCTTAAACCTCTGTAAGGAAGCTTTTATGCTTAGTCTCCAATTAACAAGGAAGTGCAAGAGGCAGGAAGTGGAATGGTAAGAACTTAATAAAATTTGCCATTGTGTAAGTTCCTTCTTGTTTATAAGATGCAAAAGGTTTTGAGATTGAGAAAATATATTTTTGTTCAGAGTATCAGCTTTTTAGTCAATAACAGATTTTGAAGAGATTAAGGAAAGGGTTATGAACAGGCAAAGAAAACATCTTTGAATAATCTTATTGAAGGGTTTTCAGGATTATTTTCTTCAGAGTTCTATAGGAATTCGTGCAGTATTTCACTTATAACACAGGAAGAATTCTCAGTAGGTAATCTTTTACATAATATTTACCCATCCTCTCAGAGAAAATATGAGAAGATTTGGTAATCTTTTCAGGACTTTCTGGGAAATATACTTTTGAAGTGATTATTTTCTTTGTTTTTTGAATATCTTCAAAATTGTATAGTTGAATAAATTTTTTAATACAGTTTGAAAAACAAGAGATTCACAGGGTTGGAAAGGAGATGTAACTGAGATGGTACAGGGTTAAGCAGTTAATGCTGTATCATTTCATGTAAACATCCATGGTTAGCAATTCATATGATAGGAAACAGTGGACAGTAGCAATGCATGGGTACTTGGGCAGCCCTCAGATAGTAAAGTGGCAATTTCCATAAACATAAGCACCATTTCACTGAGCTCTAGTACCTACACAAGTAAGTGCTTTGATAATGGGAGTTGTCAGAGTTTGGAACTGTAGACTATAGCCCTGAGAATGTGCTTATCATTAATTAACCCACACTGAAATTTTGAGTTTTTCAGAGCTGTACAGTGAAATGCTGATGGAGCTAGGAGTGGGAGATTTTAGAGAAAGAAAAGAGAAACCTGCATCTAGGCTAAAAGAGAGGGATGTATCGCCAGTCCGCCCCGTGCCGGCCATCCCCTCAGGTCTTCCTGGTGTTACAACTTCACATGGGCTTCAAGTAAGTAACATTTTTTTCTGTATGTAAAAAAGTAAAACTGTTCTACTTCAAAGAATTCTGAGGAAGAGCTTTTATTTTCGTGATACTGTCTTGCTTATTGTTAACAAATACAATGTTTTAAAAACTAAATCTTTATCCCAGGGACAACACTTTCTTAGTGTACAAGATTTAACTAAGGAGCAGCTTAACCATATCTTCAACTTGGCTCAGACGTTCCGTGTGTGCATCAACAAGGAGCGACCCCTTGAACATATATTGAAGGTTGTATGATTTTTAATACTTTGCAGATATGTGAAAATGAGAAAAATTTAGAAGGTGAACCCTTGAGGTTAATCAGACATTTGAATAATGGAAAATACTTGCTTTTGTTATGGTTGTTGCAATGTTAAGTTTCTTTACCTCATAATCAAAAGCCTGTATGTTGATTATAAATTTTTTTATGAACATTCAAAGATGACAGTCCAATATATATTTATTTTCACACATAATAATTGTTTTAAGCAATGCAGTACATTTTCTTTCATGCATTAAAGACGGGAATGGAGAAACTATTAGAGGTAAGGTTACAGATAATATGCACTCTCTTCATCAACAGATAACTTTGTATTTTCTTTCTCTCATTATACAAATATATAGGACAATCTCACTAATTTACAATCCTTGGGGGCTCTAACCTAATTGAATTACTGAACACTGAATGTATTTCAAATCTTTGGACTTTTTCATGGTTTACATTCACAAATTCATGATAAATTGATGATCCTTCCACATCTTGCAAAATGGTTTTGTATTTCATGAAAAAACTCAAAATGTAGGAACATATGACTAGCCATGATGTAGATTTGAGTGAAGACCTGCAATGTGAAGAGGACCTGACCTGACCCATACCAGACTTAAACTTATGAATTTCAGGTTTCTTAATTCTTATTTTCATGAAACACAGCACTCTTCATCCACAGGAAAACTTAACACTACCGTACAAGTATTTATACACTGGTCTGTAGATAATTATAATAGGCTGTACAGGTACTTGTATACAGTAGTATACTTAATACATAATATATTACACTTAACATTAAAGTATGCTTAAGGTATAGTATTGTACAGCAGATTCTTATTCTGGATCATTTTCACTGAGGTAAAGATATCTACAGGCAGCTCTGGGGTCACAGAGAAGTATTATCTGTTAGAGACTGAGATTGTTCTGGAATAGTGATACTCTTTAGACTGGTAGTACTATCAGATTCTCCCAGAGACTGGCTGCATCCACCACATTCTGGCTGAGAATTTTCACTCAAGTTTCCTCAAATGTTTTTCCTTGGGGGGATGTGGCTTGAAAAACTCATGGGTTTTAGGTTGCTGTATCCTCTCTTGCTGCATTGCCACAGTCTTGCTCCTACATTCTTGGAAAATGGGATAACACTGCAGGAGATTTTTATCATAGTCTTCCAGCCATTCCTGCAGTGTTATCCCAAATGCTCTCATGTAACAGAAAGGTTGGGTGCTGGTTTGCTTGTTTTCCTCTCCTCCTCATTGTCAGTACTACCTATCTGGATATCAGGAGAGTTAGTGACAACTGTGCAGTGAACAAGCATTTCAGTGGCTCAAGTTTCCTTCTTTTGGTTAAGGTAGCTGTCTCTTCTTTCTGCCTCACCCACACATAGGCCGCTGGCTAAATTTCAGGTTATAATCAAACAATCTCTCCATCTCACAGAAATTCCTATGGTGAGTGTTATGTGCCAGCTCTGCCTTTTGGCAAATCAAACGAGAATATTTGAAAATTATATAAGTCATTGATCGACCAGTTCAAAACAGTGTTGGAGGGATTGATGATAATTTTGAAATAAATGAACCTAGGAGAAAAAATCAGTTAATTTCTTATTTATGAGGTACCTGAAGAAGAGAAAATCAACTGTGGAAATGAATTAAAAGGAAAAAGGAAATTTGGGTGAACATGACAATTGTGGGTGAAAAGAGAGAAAAATGTCATCTTAGAAAGAATTTACAAAGTAATTTTGTAAGCGTTAGTGATACAGTTATTGATGCATTAGCAATTTCTAGGGAAAAAATGAAGAATCTAAGCTGATATGTTATGAATATGGTTACTAATTGAAAATTGAAGATATGATGAGTAGGTAATATAAAGAGATTTAATTGTGGAGAGTTACAGTGGTTTGAGCATTTGGTAGAATGCAAAAAGGGGAATTTCAAGAAGAGTGTATGATATTATGATTAGGGTTAGTTTGTAAGGAAGACCACCTGTGACATGGGGAAATAGAGTGAAAGAGTACTGGAGGAGGAGAAATATGGGAAAAATGCATGGAATATATATATGAGGGAGGCATTGAAAGGGAGAGATAAGTGGAGATACTTTTGCCATGGCCACCTCCTTGATGGGAGTTCCCAGAGGGAACTGGCATCAGAAATAGAGATAGACAGATAAGGAAAATGATTAGTGTAAACAATCTTACGAAGTTTATGTATTCAGAAGGCAGTTTGGCTGACTGATCAAAAGAAAAACATTCCAGCATTGATATAAAAAATAAAGACAAACTCTGTGCATTGCTAATACAACAAATGGATCATTATCTTTCTAGATTGTGTAAGAAATATGGAATCTGGAATATAGAATGAGATATGATTAAGCTTTGGAATAGGAGATCATGGCTGTTAAGCTGTGAAAATTATACAAACATTGGTTATCTATGGCACTGTAAAGCATAGGCAAACACATAAAAACAAAGGCATGCAAAATGTTCACAGTTGGCAAGAAAGGAGAAAGGATGAAATGGATAAAGAACAAGGATACTATAGTGAAAACTGTAAAAGTGGAGTGAATTGATAATCAACTGGATTACAAAGAAAATGTTAATGAGATGAATTAAAGGCAAGATAAAACCAACGATGAGTGATAGAATTGATTTTGAAAATAAAAGAAATGAGGATGATATATAAGTCATATGAAAGATTTTCATCTGTGAGAGGATTTTTGATACGTATTGAAATCATCATGGGCAATAACCTATCAACAAATTCTTTTGTGTAGTGTGTAAAATGTGATGAATTGCTTCAAATTAAGTGAATTTTTCACTAATTGAAGCTCCTTTCTGAGACCTTTTATTCAATTATGTATTTCTTAATGGAAAATCTACTTTTGATGTATTTATAGAGCACCCTCAGGTACTCTCTAGATTTATCCACATTATGTCATCGTTATTCATCTGCTTTTTCATCGTTTTGCTGTGATTGTTGCTTGCCTTAAACTTTTTGGACTGTATGGTTGCTGATGTTTCTGTAACATCTTTAGGATATCTTTACTTTCATTGTTCTACTAATATATTATTGAACCATGCCTTTTTTATCTCCATCTCCCCAACTTCCCTACCCACAGCCTGTCACTAACACCCACCATCCAGCTTTAATACAGACTTAACAAAATCTCTTCACACTATAAGATTTAGAATTTAATATCTACATAGGTTGGTGGTCATAAAGAAGTTCAGCTTGATATAATTGAATTCCCTCGCTGTAGTTCCTTTCATCTGAGGAAGAACAGGTACTGTTTGTGGTTGAAGGAATTAGACTTATCTTGAAAAGGATTTACTGATTTGGCATAAGTATGATTTTGATTTAAGGGGAACTTGATATAGATTTTATTAAGATACATTCTCTGCTGTATAATTGTGATTATATTTATTGTGCGGTTATTTTTCTAAACAGGGCAAGTTAATGGCATTGATGTTTTATGAGGTGTCGACAAGAACACACTGCAGTTTCCAGGCAGCTATTCAGCGGCTTGGTGGCCGAACAGTGACAATGGATACTAACACTTCTTCGGTTAAGAAAGGAGAAAGTCTTGAAGGTATTTTTCCTGTATATTTCATGAAAATTTATTGAAATATCTTCACCTTTGAGATGAGGAGTATGAAAGTTTGCTATCACAGTGAATTAGTTATTCATAGTAGTTCTTAGGAAAGTGAACTAGAGAAGCTCAATGATTTTACTTTCCTTAACATCTCATACAGCACTACATCCTCCTTCATCTTCCTTGTAGTCAATTCCTTGCATATTACTTCTTGTGAATCATTGCAACATTTTACCCTCTGAACACCATCCTCTTTACATAGCCTTCAGTTTTATCAGCACACACTGGTTTGTGCAGCATTGTATAGTACACCTGGTGTATGCAGGACATTTCCAGCATTTGACTTCCGTTTTGTATCTTTGGACTCATTATTGTTATGAAGATGACTCAAGAGTAATGTGTGATTGAAACTTTATTCTTGCATTAAAGGCCACCTATGGAGGTAATGAGCATATTACATTTTGGGCATGTAGTTGCATGAATTTGCATATTATTATTATTATTTTCTCCTAAACTCAATAGTGCTTAAAGGGAAGTTGAACTTGTAACACATATGTTGTTAGGTAATGACAAATATCATGGCATACAAATTTTTTCTTAAAAATAAGCTCATAGGTTCATATATTTTTTTTTTACTCAAATCCTTCTCCTATAATAGTAGAGTAATGCCTTCATATTATTTTTAAGCCAAAGTGGCATATGAGAGTTTGTAGCGCTTGTTTCTGTTGATGCTTTTGGATCATCAGCACAAGATTATGGAAATGTAAACTAACCATTGGTTAGTAGAAAGAAATTTGTATTTCATCTGGCTTTGAATGTGGATAATGGATTGCTGTATTCAGTACAATGATTTTTATTTTAATAAAAACAAAATTAGCAATTAGTTGTACTGTATCAAGAAATAACCACTTGCTTGACATAATATAGGCATTGTATATTTCACTGAAATGCTATTTTTAGAGTATTTTTCACATCATTTTAAAGAAGTGATTGATTTTTGAATTTATTGTATAAGAAATACCAAAGAAATTAATTGTTTAATTTTGTTATGTAAGAAATACCAAAGAAATTAATTGAAAGTGATGTAGGCCAGAAAAGATTTCAACATTGTTTTATGTACCTATAATCATTAATTATTCTATATCAGATTCTGTGATAATGATGTCTGGGTATGCTGATGTTGTTGTTATTAGGCATCCAGAGCCTGGAGCAGTTGCTGTAAGTATTAAATACATCACTGAAATATACTGTTATTGAAAAAAAATCTCATATTATAAATGACTGTTTTTGATAAAGTATTTGTTATTCAGCTTAGTGGTAAAAGTGTTCTGTTATAATGTTAGAGAAAAAGGGTAAGGATGTGATAACTACACTGACTAAAAGTCTGAAAAGATATAATTCATATGATATGTATTATTTGTAATATGGAAATAAGTAGTGTGATAAAATTCCAGCGTGCAGCAGCTGTCAGTCGTCGCCCAGTTATTAATGCTGGAGATGGTGTAGGAGAACATCCTACTCAAGCATTGCTTGATGCATTTGCTATTAGGGAAGAGATTGGCACTATCAATGGTCTGATCATCACTATGGTAAGATAAGTTTGATTTTCTTAATAATCCTATAGTATTTTGTCTGGTTGTGCCCTTGAAAATGAAAACATGCTAAAAAATATGGAAGTTCCCAGCCATACACAATGCATATTTTCGTACGCCATTGTAATGATTCTGATGAAATCTTTTAAGAATTATTGGTAAACATGAAGCTGTAGGCCAGAGGTTTTGATCCTCTAAAGTGGTATGATTTTTTATTTATATATATGGTTTTAATGCATCATCTTTAATCACAGATATTTATCACTGAACCTGATTTCCACACTTCTGCAACATTGTTTACCTTTAGTTATTCTTTTCTTGCAGTTTTAATAATAGTTCCTTTGTCTTATGAACATTAGAGATATCTCTTGGATATTTAGGAGGAAAGGACCTTCTATCACCTTGGAAATCCGGGTTTTTCAAGGGTAACATTTATGTATGAAATCCCATTTGGTGAGGTACATCTCTTCTTGAATGAAGAAACCCATTCTATTAGCTCATCCAGCTCTTTGCATTGTACCCTTTCTTAGAAATCTTACATTGGAGGAGATTAACAGAAAAGGTCTTTGGCATTTATCTAACACAGTTATTTATCTGTAACATAGTTTAGACATGGGAGATCTACCCTTTGGCTGGGATTTCTCTGTAAGGAGAGTTGCTTTGTAGTGTGCTTCTGAATCACCATTGAATGTTATTTCCATTTGGGGTGTTTTCTTCATACCTGAAAGTTTTTGCTCCAAGCCATCTACCTTCAAGTATCTATACATACACCCACTGCTTTTAGGACAAAACATCAGAGGAGAGAAAGATTTCTTGGAAGTATGGAAAACTTTTTCTCTAAGGCAATGCACTTCTAGCCACCTTTGGGTAGTTACATGCAATATGTGCATTCTGAGCTGCTAGAAGGATCAGTTTCATGGAGTGAGTGGGTTGTTGACATCATGACAGTGGCAGACTCTGATTGGTTGCAGGCATGCCCCAAACAAGCAAGCTGCACAGGATAATGTTGCGTGATGGATGAGGAAAGTTAGCTCTACCCCACCATTAATTGGGGTGTTTGAAGGTCATAACCCCTTAAATATCAACGAGATCTCTCATTGCTGGTGGGGTACTAGCATGGAGGGAAAAGGCTTATCAGATTCAGAACCCACATTTTTCCACATTGTTGATATAGTTCTGTAAGGAAAAAACTTTATCCATTGTAGGAATACTGTAAGTCATTCATTCTTATACTTTCAGGTCGGTGACTTGAAACATGGTAGGACGGTGCACTCTCTTGCCCGATTGTTGACTCTCTACAATGTTCAGCTTCGCTATGTTTCACCTCCAGGTCTGGGTATGCCAGACTACATCATTCAGTATGCCAATTCTCAAGGCATTCAACAGGTTTGTTTATGTGGCACACTTAGTTATGTAACATAGGTATATTTTTTTCATTTTATGATAATTATACACTTAACACTTTTGGGGATTGTGTAAAATGTTTCACTGTGCACCTGTGTTTTTACTTGCAGCTTATTTACATAATTTTGCCCACAAGCAGTGACACTGCAAAAAGTCCCTTTGAATGTAGCTGTATCACCATCAGAAGATGAATATGCAGACAAGCTCATTGAGGACCATTCCCTCATTTCCTTCCTTCTACATACAGTATAGACTTGAAGCTGAAAGAGCCCCAGTAAGGAGTCATAGGGTTGTATAATAAA
>JAUUDZ010439502.1:0-13216 GCA_032361705.1 Panulirus versicolor
ATGTGTTGAAGTGGTTCGTGCATACGGATGAATGAGTGAGGAATCGTTGACAAAGTGGATATATGTGCCAAAGGTTAAGGATACATGGAGAACGGGAAGATAAACTGAAGATGTAAGGACGGAGTGTAAAGATTTTGAGCGACCAAAGCCTGAACATGCAGGAGGGTGAAAGGCGTGCATGGGATAAAGTGAACTGGAAAGATGTGGTTTACAGGGTCGACGTGCTCTTCAATGAAGTGCCACTGGGAATGAGAAGCGTCCGGGATAAACCACATAAAGGTCTGTGGATAGAGAGCCATGGTTTAGGTGCATTGCCCATGGCAGCTAGAGAATGGATGTGAGCGAATGCGGCCTTTCTTCGTCTGTTCCTCGCGAAAGCGGGAAATGGTAATCAAGTATATATAACATAAGCGGGAAAAAAATATGCCCATTCAAAGACCATCTCGTACGAAAGAAAATATAGTGAGAGGAAAAGAGAAGAAATTAATCAGGTATCCGCAGGTGTTTGTAAACCCAACTCTTAAAGGTAAGAAGGTTACAGGCAGAAGGAAAGACGAAAGGAAGAAAAAAATTTCAAACGTTTCACTGTTCGGGAGAGGGTATCATAAAGGTTAAATCTCGACTGGCCAGTCTCTTCACAAAAATTATGGGAAGCAGCAGCCGCTAGACACGTGCATGACGTCTAGCTTTAAGTTAGGGAACACAGGCAGACAGCTCACGGGAGGAGTGGCTAAAGTAAACACCAGCAGAGACGGGAGAGAGCAGCAACATCGCGGCGTCCAGAACGGGACGGTTGAAGAGACGTGACGGCAGGAGGATTAATGAGACGGATGGCTTTTGATTTACCTCTGGTTGATAAAGAGTTGGATAAACAACCACCTTAGATATGTGCGCAGTGCTCCATACTATGGCGTTTAAAACCCCTGTGGATATGAAATAACGGCTCAGAACAAAAAAGATTATGGCATCTTTACCATACGCCTAGCTTTTGGGAAGCAGACTCTGAGATGTTCATTATGTGTGGTTTCCAGGACAGTACAGGATATGGATACGCCTTGTATGCTTATGTTATCACAGGGTTGAATTGCGGTGTTTTGAAACTGAACACAAGGAAATGAATGACTCGGAGAAATTGGGAGAAATTGCGTTCTAGCATTATTGAATTCAATTTGGTAATTGCTTCTCCATTCTGAGATACTAAACAGGTCCGAAATGAGAGAGAAAATCTGCTCAGTACGAGGAAGAACACGAGGATCAGAGGAAGGAGGAGAAGGCAAGTGAGTTGAAGTATGTAATGTAAAATCGCCAGCATAAGAGAGTGCAGAAGTAATAGCAGATCAGGGGCACCCGTGTTGATAAGGTGGAGGGGAAGGGTGCTCACTGGAAGAGTCAGAGAGGAAAATGTCCATTAGAGAACAGAGAAAAGAAGAGAAACCCAGTTAAATTCTTTCGAGATGTTGAGGGCTACAACATAAGTTTCACCAAAATCCCTGAGAGAGAGAGAGAGAGAGAGAGAGAGAGAGAGAGAGAGAGAGAGAGGAACCAGAGGTGCGCCACAGACGAGGGAAGATCACTGGCAGACCTGCGAAATCCGTACTGGGGATCAGAGAGATGGGAATGGGAATCTAATCCTTTAAGAGAGAGAGAGTTTCGAAGACTTTGGAGATACTTGAAGTTAGAGCAATGGGGCGAACTCTAGAGGGGTAAGTCTAGTCTCCTATATTAGGAATGGGCTGCACCAAGGCGTGCTTCCAAGGTTGAGGAAAAATCTGGAATTTGAGACAAGAAGTGAAATAGGCGAGCAAAGTTTGGACGTAGCTAAGAGGCACACTCTTTAGGACACGAGGATGTATGCCACCTGGGCCATACGCCTTGTCCACTTGGAGCTGGGACAATACTTGGAAGATCCTGAGCGAGGAAAATATAGGAGATGGCATTGGTAAAGTGGGAGGAGATGATGGCGGAGGATTACAACATCCCAAGTTAAGAACTAATGTTCCCATTCGTTCTCTCGTTTTGCGCATGCCATTAAGCTCCTTCCAAATCATCTTATTCTCACTGAAGTTTATTGATACTCGCTCACCCCAACTCTCATTTGCCCTCGACAGAGGCAAGGTTAAATCTTAAACCATGAATGTCGTAGAAAAGAAGAGGGAAAGATCCAGGTTAGGGAGCCGAGACCGGGAGAGTGCAGTAGGCTCCACCCAGCCCTCCTCGAATGCTAGCGCCATTCCGAATCCACACAGGAGAATCCGACATAGAATGTAGTCATGAATTTGACCAGAGAGGAAGAGCGAAGGGTAACGAGCTGTCTGAGTCAGGTGTTATCAAGTGTTGCGTTATATATGGAAGGGATGTGGAGCAAAGAGAGCAGAAAGAGACAGGTACCTGGGCTAGTAGAGGTATGTGACAGACAACACAAGAATGGTGGCGGCTCGCTGAGTCGCTGTCACTGACCCCTCACGATGCCGTGGAGGAAGTGCTTCCTGGACGGTTGATGCCTAGCTCCTACTACCAGGTGCCACCTTGTACTTACTATATATATATATATATATATATACGCACATAGATACAAACTTTCTACTGTGTTACTTCTATATTTTATATTTTCCTCTTTTTTGTCTTTTGTTATAACAACTTATTATGATTTTTAAAAAACTACCTTTTGGTTGGATTGTGTAAATTTTCCTAATAAAGGTTTGGTAAAATGCATGAATTTTCTACCCCACCTCATCCTGTGCATCCCACTTTAGTTCAGAAATACGAGTTAATTTCCGACCTCGCCCACCAAGATATGTAAACAGCACTGTATATATATACGGATATATGACACCCTTGCAGATATAGATTAGCTCATAAGAAAATTCATTATATACCTACACAATATCCCTGCTTTTCTGTAAGTCGATTTTTTTTTTAAGTTGATTACTTGGGGTTTTCAGAACAGAATGGAGGATATGTTTATGGCATATGAGCGCTCCTGGTGTCACCTCTCCTAAACATGTCTTCATCTGCCGCCCGTGATGTTGCTCTCCTCCGTCTCATCCACGAGTATCATTTCGGCCACAGCTCTCGTGGGCTGTCTGGGCGAGTCCCGCCCTCTGAAATCGGACCAGCCGCACACAGCTGTATGGCTCTTTCCGTAGGCTTTCCCAGTGTATACTTGCAGGAAGGAGAAAATGCTTTTAATTTCATGCAAAAGCGAAAAAAAAGACGAACAATCAGGGACTCAAGTTCAGAAGTTCATTCCTTCAAAACTTCAAAACATGAGGGGCAATGACATCAAGCATTGCTTATGGAATGAGAGCGCTTTTTTGAGTGTGCGGAAACGAGTATGGGAACAATTACTGGAAGTCCCATGACGGAGTGAAGAAAAAGTGGACTTGTCCAAGATGGAAGTAGATGAGAAATGATAAAGAGTGACAGTGACACCATCAGGAGAACCAGGTATGGAAAAGCGAAAGGAAAAGTAGGACGACGGACACTGTAAGAAAGTTTTTGACCAAAGACCAAAAAGATTTTTTAGCGCAAGAAGGAGAGGATATCACGCTGTCTTCAGGTAGACAAACGCTCAGCCTCACGAGCAGCATAATGACAATGATTTCGGGCGAGGATGAAAGGTGAATCAGGGTCGAAGGTTCGATATTCCAGATTCCTTGTCCGAACGGACTCCGAACAAGAATGGCTGAACAAGGAACTGAAAAGAAAAAAAAGAATATAATGTCGGGATGTGTGTCTCCATTCACTCAACACTAACCTCTGCTCTATTATACACTCAGCACACACACAATCACTGAGCCCCAGGGGTGCGTCCTAGGTGGTGTGGAGAGGCTAGGCTGCTGTGGTACCCCGGGGAGAGCCGTGACGTGGTGTGAGGCGTCTAGGGTAACTAGACCCAAGAAGACTTAGTAACCTTTCCAAGAGAAAGAAATAATGGTCTTCCCGAGTTGGTGAAGCTTTCGCTATCAAAGTAACATGACTAGTGTTCAAAGGGACCAGCCAAGGGGACAGATGACTATTCATATATTCCCTCCTCATTCCCGTCTAGCAAATACTGGTGGCAATGTGTCTTCCACTGTTGTCATACTTCATATTTACACACTCAGCTCCTCACATATTTCCTTTTCTTTTTCACCAACCTTTGATGCTGAAACATGCAGTCGAGTTAACATATTATCAACAAAAAGTTTGTTCCTGATGGCGTTTTGGAACAGTACACAGTTTTCGTTTGCCTTGTCCACAACGTTTTCTCTAAAAATTTTTAGCCTTCCTCACGTAATCTACTTCACTGATTCGAATGCAGCTTGGCATGTCTTCGCCATAAGCATACCTCTGTTTCCCTTCGCTTTTATCAATCTTTGCCGAACTCGTCTTTCCACTTCCTACCAGTGGTATCCATTTAAGGGGTCTGCTCTACACATCACAGAACGTTGTGTAACATTGTCCGGCATCTTGCGGAATTCTGTGTCCTTCATGTCCCGAGGGGTGCTGTTCAGGGGAAAGATGACAAATGAAAAAAAGAAATCTCTCTCCTCTCCACACCATTATCATTCACTCCCGTTTTCCTTTTCTTCTCTCCTTACGTCTGTCCCTTCTTTTCAAACCTGTTTCCCTGCTCTTCTCTCCCCCTTCCCTCATCTCGCCTCCCAAGCCATCCATCAACTTGTTATTGATACAAGAAACCCATCCAGTGTTGGTGGGGACCCGCGCTGCTGCATCACTTATTGAAACACCGCTGGATTGTTGTTGTGGTGTGGGAGACGGACCACCGCACCGGTGCGCCACCTCCGCCCGTCACCTAACCTCGCAGACAGGTTGAACCTGAGAGACACTTACCTGTGTGGCGGACGAGTCTTTCCTGTATCAGCTGATTGCCTCAAACACGGCATTCCTACTGGGTGATCCACCTTCAGCTTCTGATGGTGACCTAAGGTTTGTGAGAGTGCTCACCACCGCATCACATCTCGTCATGCGCATGAAAGATGTCCTGAATCATCATCTCGGATCAGTTGAGGTTAATATGCTGTATGTTCAACGTAGCGCGTTTATATACGGCTCAGCTTCAAGCACTGACTACAATCTCCATTCAAACTTCATTAGAAATCATTGATCGCTGTTTTCAACTTCACACTAACGATGCGTAGTAGATATGTGTTACGGATATAACCACTGCGGTTCATCAATACCATTACGTACTTCGCCACGACCAGCATGGATCGGTATATACGTTGTACTCCGAGCTTCGAATAAAGTCTGACGGCTTGTCCTTTCCTTTAAGGTTTCGTACTAGTATTACCAAACCAATTTCTTATCCTGTCATTTCTTAGTTGATAAACCCTCTTCACACCACATTAAGTCCTCAAACATTTATTTTCCAACGTATCCCACATTCTCCTTTCCATACCTTTCTAATGCCCACGCCTCGCATCCATAGAGCACCGACGGGAATACTGTGCCATCAAACACGCTCATCTTTGCCTTAAAAAACGGTGACCTCTCTCTCTACACACATTCCCCAGTACTCCTCAGGCACTTCAATATGAGCCGTGCATACACCGAAAATTCTAACAAACCAGTCAACAACACAGTCAACCGCTTTCTTAAGAAATTCAACCGCAATACCATTTACTCCAGCCGCTTTACCACATTTCATCTTATGGAAGGCTTTCATCACCTGCCATGACTCTCCGCGTACCACCCCGACCCAGACACCCCATATCTGCCACCCTATCATCAAACACATTCAACATTCCTTCACAATAATTACTTAATCTGCTCTTCACAACATCGCTGCCCGATACCAAGCTGACTATTTGCCCCCTTCACCGATGTTTCCGTGTGTTCTCTCGTTCTCATAATATCTATCTCTTTCTAAAGCATTTCTTTGTGCTCTCTGGAGTCTAACGATACTTGCTCACACCAATTGTCATGTCCTCTTTTTTCAGCCCCTGCACTGTTCTCTTGACCTTCTGCCGCTTTCTCTTTAGTAGCTCCTAATCACTCACACTCCTTCCCTGCAAATAGAGCCCATACACCTCTCTTTTCTCTTTTATTACCAACTTAACTTCCTCATCCATCACTTATTACCCTTTCTCACATGTCCACCATCTGCATTCCGCATAGCGCAGAATATTTCTTGCACGAGCAAGCGCTGCTTCCCTAAACACCTCCCATTCCTCGCCCACTTCCTTTGTCTCGTTACTTTCACATTTTGCCATTCTTACTTCAATCTCTATGAGTGTCTCTCCTAACACAACTCTCTTTTTCAAGTTCCCTTCCTTTTACCACCCTCTTTCCACCCACACCAATTCTTCTTTTCAAAAGGCTCTACATACTTTCACCCTTGCCTCCACCAGCTGCCCCTGTCAGCACATTCACATCCAAGAGTCTCTGCTTTGCACGCTTGTCAATTAGTACATAGTCCAATTATGGCCGCTTAGCCTCTACTCCACTCACCCATGTATACTTATATATGTCTCTCTTTTTAAACTAGGTATTCCCAAGCGTCAGTCCTTTTTCAGCACATATCTCCACAAGCTGTTCACCATTTCCATCCACACTGGGTACCCATGCCACATCATCCACTCTCGATCCCTCTCATAAAGATTGCTGACACTCATCTCCTCTCTTCCTCACTCCTCTCATGACCAGGTGCATAAGCACTAACAATCTTCCATCTCTCGTAATCGACTTTCATTTTTACCCACACCAGTCTCCGGCTCACTTCCTCACACTATAAACATCTAGCCCCACTTTGATCTTGAGCTCTTTTATGATTAGTTAACTAGTTACTCTAATGACTTCCCAATGCTGTAATATCTGTAATACTTCAACTGTGTACTTCCTGCCGATTGGCTGCCTAAATTCAAAGCAATTTTCTTTATCTATTTCACACATTCTCACAACTCCTCCGTCTGGAGAAGTATCACCCCTCCCTTAGCTCTCACCCTACCACTAACCACTCTGACATTCCCGAACCAATTTGCCCCCTTCCCCTTGTGTTTCTCTCAGAGCCACATCATCCAAGTTCCTCTCCTCAAATCTGTTTCTTCCATCCTCTCATCTTGGTTACATCCACGCACCTTAAGACTATCTACCCTAAGCCTTCGAGGAGGATGAAGGCGCTTCTCTTTGCTTCTTTGTGACGTGCTGTGACGAAGATACAGGTGGAACACCAATTAGAGAGCACTGATGAGTTAAAGTAGAGAAACAAACGAGTATAGCTGGTTAAGAGAAGAAAAAACTGAGAAACAATGAAAACAGAGGCAGGAGGTAAACTGTCAGTTACAGAACAGTTACAATGGCAAAGTGATTCATCAAATATAGTTATATACGAGGATGTTGAGGATATGCCAGAATCTAAACGACAAATTCAAAAATGTTTTCACAGTGAAAAACATCCCAGCCTCAAGCTCAGTATGTTGGAATGATGGGGAGGTATTGGAAAGCATTAAAATGTCAAGAAGGGAGCATCAAAGAGTACTGACCTATGTAAGACTCCTGGGCCTTATGAAATTTCTCCATATCTGTGCTAAGGTTATGTGCAGATATACTTGATAAACAACTTAAAAATGTTGTTCAAAACGTATCTGTGCCAAGGGCGTGATAGAGAGCAACAATATATTTGGGTATAAGAAAAAAATACAGACCTTCTGCCTAATGAGTGTGGTCTGTGAAATGCAAATGGAGTGAAAGCAAACATCACACATGTTTATGAGAAAAAAAGATGGAGTAATCGATGAACCATAGACCCTCTCCCTGACAATTATGGTCAGTAAAGCACTGGAAGAGGCAATCAGAGAACAAATGGATGACTTCCTACAGAGAAGAAATTACTTTGGTGAGGGACAACATGATTTCAGGGAAATATCATGTTTAGTAAATATCTCAGATTTCTACGAGAGAGTGAGCTCTGTTTTGTAACAGAAGAGAATGTTGTATTGTCTGAATCTGTACCCGACAGAAAGCTGGTGGCAATAGAACACACAGGAGGCAGGTTAAGATGGACCTCCAGACGAAGACAAATCATCTTAATAGATGGGGACAAAGGTTGAGATTATCAGGGGCGTACCGCAGGGTTCTATCGTGATCTCTGCAGATGACTTGCTAAACGGATTGGACTCCTACCTGAACATATTTGCGGATACTGCCCATAGTCATGAAGGAAGCATAAAGCGCGGATGATTGCAGCAACCTAGAAGGGAACCTTGATAACTTACTAGGGGTGAATTTCACCAACAATGTATTAGACCAAATTTGTGAAAGTAAATTACTGATGATGGGACACAGTGAAAGAAAGCAGGGAATAAGTTACAGGAATCTGCGTGTAAAATGGGCTTGGGAGTTGACATCGTCCTCAAACCGTCGCCGGATTTCCACATCAGGAGAATAGTACAGGAGACGAACTGTCTCCTGGCAAATAGCATTCAAGTGTACGAGTAAGGTGAACTTTAGTAAGTTAACCATATCTTATGTAAGCCCAAATGGTGAATACTCTTTTAAGTTTGGACACCAGCACAAAGAGCCAACAGAGAAGGTCCAGAAGAGGGCAGCAAAGATGGTACCAAAATTAAGAAAGCAAAGTTAAAGGGGAAAGTTAGTGGCTTTAAATTTGCCTACTTAGAAGAGGAAAGAGTGAGGGGTGACCTGATCACACAACCTTCAAGTTCTGAAATAGATCGGTGACGCAAGACTAAATAAACAGTCCTTCGAGAGACGCAGGGACAGAGCAACCACAGGACATGATGTGATGCTAAGCAAGAAACTTGATAAAGATGATGTGGATAGGCGGAATATAATGACTGAGGTCATGGTTAATGCAGACTGTTTATAATTTGAGAGATCGGACCCCAAGCGTGTAAAACTCCCTCCCCTTACAGTAAGAAAAGGTAATGACAAATAGGTTATCGCACACACACACACACACACACACACACACACATTCACTGGGCCTTTTTGGTATAGTGGTTAGGGTTACTATCCATCAGTCAGCACAGGCGCATGAGTTCGAACCCTGGTGTTCTGATCTTCCCCTCCAGACTGATAGATAAACGGGTACATGTATGAGGCTGAGTGTGTGTGTGTGTCGACACGTAGGAATATAGACAAGGTTAAAAAACAGGTGAACACGAGTGTAAACACAAGCAATACATAATCAGCATCATAAGGAAACTGATATAGAAGACTCCTGTAAGGTAAATAACTTGATTTTCAGCTACGTTATCCCCACAAACACTGTTCCTCCTGAACTACAAGTCTCATGTATTCCATGACCCAAGTGCCCCATTGTCACGTAAGACTGGAAGGACTACGAACCTTTCCAGGCCATACAGGTGTCCTATACATGGCATGAGTCAGCTATGGGATCACCATACAGACCTTTAGTCAGGGACGGTGACTGGAACATCCATCAGGCAAAAAGATTCACGAGACGCGTCACGTATGATCTTAAAGGAACAGTCTTAGATCAAATGACTAAGATTCATGTAAATAAGTTTCCTAAGTTTACCATCAAGCGGTGGACGCCACCTGCCTGAAGTCGACGTATTCATAAATGGTGCAGCAGCGGGCATGTGGGACGAGCAGTGTGCGTGTAAGCATCTAACGAGACCGTATTACACTCAACCTGCCATACTCAACCTACCTCGGGATAAATCTCATGTGATCATATGATAGCAAGAGCTGTAGTTCGCAGCGATCTCTATATATCATTACATATGACTGTCTCCGAATGTTGCATGGTCATAAATCCAGAGGGCGTAACACAAACATTAAATTCATCCGACGGCAAATACTACGATACTGGACGTAATGTTTATATGGCCTAACAGGGCAAGGAAGTTACCAGCGATGGGGAGAGAGAGTTTGAGGCAGGCCAACAACCAGATCAATTAACGGAAGAGAAAACCGATGACAAAGGAAAAACGGGAAGCGAGATGATAAAGAAAAAAAGAAAATGGGAAGAAGACTGAAATGAAAGGAACGTGCGATGACGTTACGGTGACAACGACACCGCTCGGGCTCTCTAGATATTTCCTTTTAAAGGAACGTGTTGCCACACTGTCAGGCCGAGGTAAACGTTGATGGCCCGAGGGACTTGACCTTAATGTTAAGGTAGGGGCTGAGGGACGGTAGGGAAGAGGAATGACGGGAGTCAATAGAAGCGAGTGGGGGGGAGGTCGTCGGTGGAGGGTTTGGGAAGGACATACATGTGAGAGAAGTAGGAAGGAAAGAAAATGAAGAGATGGACTGTGGAAAAGGCAGGACACACTGGACAGGCTGGAGTCTGTAGTTACACAGATACAGGAGGATGTCAGGCGAGTTACAAAGGTGGACTGAGAGTCTCGTGTGTTCAGTACATGGATACAAGCAAAGTACAGGATGGTTCAGTACCCATGCTAATGGGTATAACAGCAACATATGATGACAGGTTACGGAAGTGGGTTGAAGGTCCCTTGTACTCTGCACAGACACACACGTATTACTGGTTTCGTCTGTGTTCATATACAAGGACAGTAGACTGATGTACGAGTTAGATTACGAAAGGGGTGAGGTGAAATCAGATACACACACATCACTCTCTAGGTTAGAGAAATGTTTGGTACAGATGATCAACGGTAAACTACTACTGAGGTAACTTTCAACGTTGGATGCAATGATGGTCATCGTGAGAGTCGCGAAAAAAAAAGAATACCAGATTTCAAACTTGTAAATCTAAATTGTCTTCACACTGTTCTTGAAAGGCAAACCTGGAATGACAACATCAATGAAAACAATATGGACACAGCTTGGAAGATTTCAGTAAAACTTTCGAAGCAGCGGAGGGAGCACATTTGCCAATATGTATAAGACGGTCTTCTCAAAACGAGGCAAAATTGGTGGAGCAAAGAAATAAATAAGCGCTTGTCCAAGAAAGTAACCCCTAAGAAACTGACGGACAAGTAGCCAATATGGCACAGCAAAATACGTAAAGACATATACACATCAGGGTAAACGTCTGTATGAGGCTTACATTGCTGAAAATAGCAAATCTAACTTAGAGTTTTATGGTAATGTTAGAAACAAGAGAATTATTACTCACTCAACTGGTCTATTAATCACGGGAAATGGTGACGACAAAGCCATGACAAAGATTCTAAATAATTTTTTTGCATCTGTAAAGTTGAAGATCCAACGTCTACAAAAAAAGTATTGTCCGCCCCTCATACGTTTTCAAAGGCAATGTCACACTTACACTTAAGTACTGCGTCAACCCTCCTTTGATCTTGGTTATCATCTGCAGATGTATGGGCATGGAACTAGCAAGGTTCCTGAAAAATTCTAGGTCTATGTTTCGGGTCAATACGGTCTTGATCTCCTGAATGAGGAGAGGAAATATTGATAGGTGGAAAGTTTTCCATATCGGAAGTGAAAACGAAAAGGCGACCTACAGTATGAATTCTGTTGAACTACAGAAGGTAAATTAGGAAAAAGTCTCAGATGTAGTGATCTCTCGTGACCTAAAGCCAAGTAAGCAGCGCACAAAAGCAATAAGGAGGGGGAACAAAATTCTTAGATTCATAGGTGGAGCTTTTGATTATAAATCGAAGGAAATTATCCTCACTTTTTACAAGTCACACTTTCGTCCTCAGCTTGAGTGCTGCGTTCAGTTTTGGTCACCTTACTTGAGGAAAGACACGCCGAGTGAAGAGAGTACTGAGGCGAGATACCAGTATGATACTCGGACTTAGACACAAAACCTATGAGAGCCAAGTAACATGAATCAACTTATCCTAGAGGAGGTTAAGAGGTGATGTAATAAAAGTACTCCAGGATGGATTCGTCTGATTTCACTTGAGGTAATGGATACATCCATCATGCTCGTGGAAAAACGTTCTACCTCAAATGAGGCGGAGTAACTATTTTCTTGTTCAACAGGATTAATAACATGTGGAATGATTTACCTACAAGGGTCGTTGAAAGTAGTAACATAGATACGTTTCACCACAGAATCTATAAATAGTTTGCTTCAAATCCACGACTGACATTATTAACGCCTCCTTATCTGTATGAAAAGCTACAAGCTTTTCTCTTTCAAAAATGTGTGTGTCTTTCCACATCTACCACACTAATCTAGTTATTTTCATTCTTTTCCGATATCACAAACAGCCTCGTTTGGACCCAGTGGCCTACTGCTGTTTGATTTCCTTTGTATTTCTTTTGTACTCCATTGCTTTGAAGACAATGTGAAAATACTTAGAAGAAAAAGGTTATATATGTGGCGCTCAGGGATCTGGAGTAAGCGTATGAGTGGGTTGATGGAGGTGCTACGAATATTTGATGTGGGAATTAACTACTACAAGCAGTGAGGATTCTTTTTTTCTTATCCAGACAGTAAGGTGTGTGTGTGCGAGTATACAGAGAGGAGGGAGAGTATTTCAAAGTAAAAGTGGGTCTGCGGCAGGCGTGTGTGGTTCTTGTTTAAACTATATGTGGGTGGGGTGGCGAGGAAGATGAATACAAGGGTCTGTGAGAGAGGAGGAGGTATGCAGGTCTGCTGGGGATGGAGACACCTTTGAGGCGAGTCAATTGTTGTTTGGTGATGATACGGCACAAGTGGCAGACTCTATTGAGAAACTGTAGAAGCTGATGTCCGCGTTTGGGAGACAGTGTGAAAGGAGAAAGTTAAGAGCACTGTGAATAAAAGCAAGATTATTAGGTTTAGCAGTAAAAAAAAAAAGACAGGTTATGAAGGATAGAACTTGCAAAAAGCGGAATGTTTTACATACCTGGGAGCGTATATGGCAGCGAATAGAACCATGGCAGCTGAAGTGACACGAAGGGTAGGTGAGAAGGCATAGGTCTTGGGGGTATAATAGTCCCGTCGGTGCTATATGAATACGAAGCGTCTGCCTTCGACCAAAATCTAGAGGATACGGTGAATGTGGTAGAAATGATGTCTGAGGACATGTGGTGTGAGGAGGGCTGATCAAGTTGGAAATGATAAAGAGAGAGAGGTGTGGTGATAAGAGGAGTATGTATGAGAGAGTTGAAGAAGGTGTGTTCAAACGGTTTGGATATATGGAGAGGATGAGCGAGGAAAGGATAGCTAAAAGGAGGTGGATTGAGGGAGTGAAAGATACTTTAAATGCTCGAGGCCTGAACAAGCAGGAGGGTGCGATTTGTGTAAGGGATAGAGCAAATTAGAGCGATGTGGTTTACAGAAGACAACATGCTG
>JAUUDZ010439513.1:0-10089 GCA_032361705.1 Panulirus versicolor
TCACTCTATTCCTTGCATGCCTTTCACCCTCCTGTATGTTCAGGCCCTGATCACTCAAAATCTTTTTCACTCCATCCCTTCACCTCCAGGTTGGTCTCCCGCTTCTCCTTGTTCCCCCCACCTCTGACACATATGTCCTCCGACTCATTCTTTCCATGTGACCAAACCACCTGGAAATCCTCCCCTCCCATTTTAATTTTTCCAAAGAAGGAACAGGGAAGGGGGCCAAGTGAGGATATACCACCTAAGGCTCAGTCCTCTCTTAACGCTAACATGGGAAATGGCAAATATGTATGAAAAGAAAGATATATATATATATATATATATATATATTTTTTCAATTGGTAATTTTTTTTGCTACATGGGACAGCTTGAGGAAGTGCTTCAAGTCTGTCAGTGATCATCAGTTTCTTTCCTTGCTGAGTAAAGATTGCTACAAAGAATCATGGAACCACAGGAGTTACTTCAACCCAAGGCAAATGCCTGGAACCATAGGAGATGACTGTCATAAATTTACTTCATTGTTTAAAATATTTGTATGAATTATTTCTACAGCTACTTTGACAAGGCCCAAAAAAGGAAATTGTAAGAGGGAGGTTCTGTTTCAGAATAAATTTGACAAAGCCATTTCATACCACTGAGTGTGATCAGGGAACCTCTTCACTTAGAAGGGGAGACAACTGTTCATATTTACTTAAATTCTATGTATTAACCACAGAAATGTTAGGTGGTCGTAAAGGTCATTCTCAGGAGCTTTAGGTAGTTGAAAGGGCCAACCTAGGGTAACAGTTGGAGAGGACAGAATCCCTTAGCAGTTAATATATTCTTTTATTATTCAGTTGAAGGTAAGCTACAATCTTTAACTGAAATGACTTTCAGTCAGACTAATCTAGCCAAACCATTAGAATTAAAACTCGCTGAGCCATTAAAGTCGGACGTTACTAGCCAAACCATTGGAATATGGTAGTACAAATTAGACAACAGATTGTTGAGATTAGACAATATTTGACCATTTTTTTTATTTCATTTATTAGTACAATTATATATGTATACTCTGGGAGATGAGTATGTTCAAAATCTTTTTGGGAACATCAATCCCCTTTTGATGCCAAACATCAAAATAACTGATATCATATGCACCTTGAACACTATCAGCTTCATTAGCAAAAGCTGGTCATGCGATATCATGAACCTGTGGTAATGGGTATAATAATTCTTTAGATATTCTTCCACTACATGGATTCATGAGTAAATTTCTAAGATCCCAATTTAGGGCATAATCACAATAGCCACCTTTTGTTCTGTGTGGTAAGAAATCTATCAATTATTATAAATTTATAAAGTATCAAAGGTATTTCGATCAATACTGAAATTATTTCAATCATTTACATAATGAATGTCTGTACACAAAAAAAATTAAGCAGCTTTTTATGATCAAATGAAGTAAAAGCATATGGATCAATACTCTTGCACCTATATAAATAAAACAAAAAATGTGTATTTATGATTAAATGAAACCCAAGCTCAAGTAGAATAGCGACAAGCCAGAAAATTGTTGGTTATTCCCAAATGGAAGAACATAACACTTGAAGAATTGAAAATGGGGGTGGGGAAAAGGATGCCCTATTTTGAAAATGGGGGTGGGGAAAAGGATGCCCTATTTTGGTGATAGGAGTATTCTGTATGATTCCATTAATGTTTATGTGTCTGAAGTTTAGATTGTAAATCTGTGAGAAGGTTGTTAGGTATAGGTTACAATTATGTAGACTTGTGAAACTGCAGAGGCTGATGTCTGATTTTAGAAGAAAGCATGAAGGGAGAAAGTTGGAAGTCAATGTGAAATAAAAGAATTTTTATTTGGTTTAGCGGTGAAAAGTTTGTCTGAATGGAGAATATTAAGGGGAAGTAAAGCATTTTAGATACCTGGTAGTGGACATGACAGATAATAAAACCATGGCAGCTGAAATGATCCAGGAGGTAGGTGAGCCGGCTAAGGTCTTTGGTTCATTAAGACAGTGTCCAAATAGATGTCGTTGTCTTTAACTATAAAGATGGTTATGTTTGATGGTATACTCGTCCCAATGATCCTGAATGAAAATGAGGAGTGGACCATCCATAGACAAAAATTGATAGCGGAATGTGTTGGAAACGAAATTATTGAGGACAAATATGTGATGTGAGGATGGTTAATCAGATAGGAAATTAAAGGGTAAAATAGAATTGTGTTAATAAGAGAAGTATATATGAGCCGAAGAGGGTGTGCTGGAATTGTTTTGGGCACGTGGAGAGTATGAATAAAGATAAGATAACTGAGGGTATAATTACTAGAAGTGGAAGGAACAATAAAAAGGGGGAAACCGAAAAGAGATGGAGGGATGGAATGAAAATACTTTGGGGGTTCGGGATCTAAACATGCTGGAGGGTGCGAGATGGGTAAACGACGGAGCGAATTGGAGGAATGTGGTATACAGGGGACAACGTGCTGGCAAAAGGCTGAAATAGCCGGAAGAACCTACAGAAGTCTGTTAGACCTGGTTGTGACCTGGGAGCTCTGATTTGAGTGGATTATATATGACAGATACAGTGGATGTGAACGAATGTCAATCATTCCTCTGTTCCTGTTCTTACTTGCTTACGTGGGAAAATGCAAACATGTATGAGATGAAAATATTTCTTTGCCATTGGATTTTGGTTCAATATATAAAGAAAAAAGTGCAACAACTTTAGCCCCTAAATTCAAGTGAACCCAATATTTTAAGGAAATATTCATAAGGAAAGTGTAACTTGTAAAAAAAGAAGACAGCTCCTACCTAACTTGTGCCTAATCTGGATTGTAAAAACGAAACCTAAGAAAATATATGCTTCTCATGTTCCTTGCATTAAACCGTTCACCTCCATAGTTTTCTTAAAATATAAACCAACCTATTTTGATAATCTAACCTTAATAGAATAGAATTCACTAATTAGATTTCAAATTTACTCGAATCAAAAGTTATAGGAGTGAAATTTAATTATGGTAACCATGTTATAAATACTTAAACGGCATTTAGAACCATCGCTCCGGCTGGAGTAGATCAGCTGTTCACTGTTTTGGTACAATGGCTCTACGAGTTGGACCTTTTCTTTTATCTCGATTACCAAGAGCTGTGCCGCCAAAGGTGTGAGTATTTGTGGTATAAAGTGACAATATTTTCCATAGATAAGTAAATTACATTGATTGTAAGATATAGGTTAATGATATTGACGTTATTTTTTTATCTTTTTCTCTGCTAAACCGATTTTTTTAAGGGCAAGTGAGCAATCTTTGAAGATATGTTAAATCTATTGAATCTTAAACATATGAAAATTATGCCAACCTAAGATACACCAGGCTACCCCAGGATAGGTTACCTTCGTGTCTGGTAAGAGTAAACATGTGATATTTTGGTGATTAAGGTTTTGAATAACTTGCAAGACTGAGTCGAGTTACTACTGTACATGAAGAGAAATTTTCATGAATGGCAACATTCCATTTAGAGAATATAAAGTGATCTGACTTCAGGGATGTAGAATTGTTACACAGTTTCTGTTGTTGATTACAATCACATTGATGAAATTCGGTCACACAAAGATGAAATTTTCTTTATGTTGGACACATTGTGGTGAAGTTCACGTTTCTGTTGTGATCAAAATGTCAAAATGTATAAGTTTTGTCATTATGTAAATGCTTAGCAATGATTTTGTAATGATAGGCGGTAATTTGAAATATAGTAACTAAAGGGAACCCATATTACATTATCAAGGCTGATAAGGACAAGGTGATAGTAAGATCTGATATGCACAAAGTAACTACAGTAACATTACTGTCATTATTTTATACTTGCTTTGCAACAACAATATGTCAAAGCCAAAATTAGAATGATAATAATTACGTGAATATGCTCTCACTTTATACTATTTTCCACTTAATCTTTTCTGCTTTTACTGGACACTAGCCCCTAGTCTTAGCTTGCTCATATACCATTTTTCTTCCAAAAACTGCCTCCAGCTTTCACTCTTGCCTCCATCAGGAAGTATTCACACGTGCTGCACCTAAGCACATTCATATGAAGCAACATCCGTCAGTTCACTCGTATTCTTTCAATTTCGATTGATTGCTGTCCCCACTCTCTCAGGTATACTTTTGCCCTGGATATATGCTGTTTCTTAATGAAGTACCTGTCCATGTAAGTGAGACCAATATATTTGGTACATATTTGTCACTTTTACTTTCACCATGCTGGCAAAACCATCATGGTGCCACAAGCCATTTACTATGCCAGTTGCATGCATTTGGCATGCACACACACAAAAAAATTTATTGTTAATTTTCTGGGGTAATAGTATATGTCTTAGTCTTTATGTGTACTCCTCTCAGCTACTGTACTTATCTTTATAAAGTTATCAAAAGAATATGTCTTATGTGTAGCATATAGTGTTACTAAGCACTGTACTTTCTATGTATGATACTTGCAGCTCCAGTGCTGTGCTACATCCAATAGCAGGAATGGATGACTCTTTTGGAGGGAGAAAGGTGATTTTTCACTCGCAGTGCAACCTCATGTAGACAGAATATGGTAGTACAGGTCGTCCCTGACTTACGAGTGTCTAACTTTCACACACTCGCGCTTAAGAACGAGCTCAAAAAACAATATGTAATCCCTTGTCCAACATACAGTTACTTACTCATAAGTATGAACTGCAGAGCTGCATCTTTTTTCTCAGGTGTATGATGTTTCTACTAAATATGTTTGGAATACAATATCTAATACATTTGTAGTGTTATGTACAGGTAATTACTCTAATTTTATTCATTTCTTTATGTTTGCCAACTTATGAATATTGTGTTACGAACAGGGTCCAGGAACCTAACCTGTTTGTAATGCAGGAACCCCTGTATTTGCACTGAGTCTGGTTATATCAACTGTTGATAACTGTTACCCCACATGGACTCATCTAAGAAGCTTTTGTTTTACCAGACGAACTCTTAGTACATCAGCTGTAAGGCATGTAGATGACTTGACAGTGAAACAAGTGGAACCATGTGATGCTCGCAAGTCACTCAACCCAGAAGAGGTCAAGCATGAGAAGGCTCTTGCTGGTTATATCACCATTGACACTCCGGTAAGTCTGTTTATCTATGTGTCTTGCTTGAGATATTACATAATTTTCTTTAGTCATGCAGTGACCAGTAGACAGTCTTGTCCAAATTGATTGATGCACAGTATATTCCCCTGAACTTAATACTGGTTTATATACCTGGTACATACATCCTTGATGTGTCCTGTATATGTCTGTACTCTTTATCATGGAGTATCCTATAATTTCTGTTTCATTCAAATTTTCCTCCCACTATTTTTTATTAAAAAAAAATTTATTGTAATGGACAGTCCCTTTTTTATCTTCTTATGGTGAACCCAGAACATTGAACTGGTTTTCTGTTGATTTTTTAAGTGAGGACTATTTTCTATTACACAGTAATGTTGCTTAAATAATGCCCCCCCCCCCTTTTTTTTTTTACACGCATTCAACTGAACACTTCTTGATATGCATGCTCCCTTGCTGGATCCTACCAGCATGAATTGGAGTGTGGTAATGCATGTCTGGTCTTTATGCTTCTTTAGAACTGTGACACTTGGCATAGTTTTGTGATATACAGGATGTGTAGCCAACTCATTCAAACGATGGATATACTGAAGATGGAATGAAGGTTTGTTTTCCAAAGCTTTCACCGATTTAGGCTGAAGATAGGAGAGCAGGGTGTTGGATATCAGATATGTTGACTTTATTTCTATTCATGAAAAGGATGTTTCAGAACTTGAGAGTACATGTAGGGAATAACAATGTTACCTATGAATTGTTGTAAAATTTTGTATAAGAACATGGTTGTTTCTGGCTAATTCGGTTATTAACGATTGTACAAATGATTTTCATAAAATCAGATTAGCAATAAGAGAAACTGTTGGTGCCATACTAGGCTGATTTGCAAATTCGGATACTGAAAGATTTATTTTTCCTACTCATTGAAAATCTTTATGATGTAAATTATCTTACAAATGAAGAGAAATTTGTATACTGACCTGTATCTGTTTATATTAGAACGTGTATTACAAACCAAGTCAAAGCCAAGGCAGAATTGAGGTTTTGTTGGAAGCACTTCCTTTAGAGTGCCTTCATCCTTGGACTGTTATAGATAAGGTCAAAGACCTGTATATACAAGGTGTATTTTTTTTATTATGGTAAAGGTCTGGATTGGGAATGGAAAATGGGTAAAGGTCTTCTTGGCTCTGAATTTAGATGTGACTTGAAGGGAAGAGACAGAGTAAGCTAGAAGATAAAAGAAACCATTGAAGAGGATATACAAGAAGGTACCAGCCTTGCTATTAAGGAATATTTACAAAGATGCAAAAGTAACTTTTGCCATTTTGTTACATACTTGGTACCAGAGAAATCACTGGATCATTTACCAATCTACTTTGCATTTTTCTGTTAATCATTAGATTGTAACACACCTAAATCACAGATCCATGTTTGCTTTATATAATTTTTCCCTTAGTCTTTCTTTCTTTCATCACCTATTTGTCCACTTAAAACATTCTCCAGCTTTTTAATGTTTGCTTGAAACCTTAAGGAAATATTGAATTTCAATAAGACTGAGTAAGAGGTACTATATTCCAAAGATCATGGGTGACTTGGAATTCCAGCTTACGTATACTGTATTTTTATTTGATGAAATTGCTATTTATCCCTGTGGGTAGGGGAGAAAGAATACTGCCCATGTATTCCCTGCATGTTGTAGAAGGCAACTAAGAGGTCAGGGAGCAAGTAGCTGGAAATCTTTCCTTCCTGTATTACTTTCCAAAAGAAGGAACAGAGCAAGGAATTTTTCCATGTTCTTGACACTACCTCACCCACACGGGGAATTACGAGCATGTATGAAACAAAAATTGTGGTTATATCTTTGTACATTGTTTATGTGTACACAGTAAGTATTGAATGTTTTTGTACTTTATCCAAGTTTGGCTTAAGACATGTAGATTTTTTGATTATTTAAACTTATATGTTCATTCCATATGCAAATGGTTGTGCTTTTACTCAGTAACAAAATTATCATTGGATTTCAACTAAATTTGATGAGAGGAAACATTAAAATTACAGTTTAGACTGTCACAACATTTTCCTCCCTAGAATGTCCATATAACTAAATTTTTTTAAGCAGACACTTTGATCATTGTGCGGTTAGTGTATTTAGATTTGGCAGACAGCCCAAAGGTAGCTTATTCTTGGAAAAATTTTAAACATTTACCACAGAATACTCTATATTATGAAACACTTTTACCTCAGAGTACTGCATATTGTGATGATACTCTGGCCTAAAGAGGGGTGCTAAAGGCTCTGTGTATGGTACACTGTCACTCTTTCAGAGGATGTTCCAAGGGTCACACCAGAAAATTTATGAGACATTGTATGTCCAAGTAACTTTTTTGTGCCCTTTCTTTCTCTATTGATGATACAAGTAAGAAAGTTTGAGATGGAAAAATCCAAAGTTCATCAGCTTGCCTTTTTTTTGTATTAGTAGTGTAGACATGATAAGATCTGATACATGGGGTAGTCTTTATGAGATTAGATTAAAAGAGGTGCTAATATATATAGAGTTCTTTAACTAGTTGTAGATATGTTAGCAAGGCTTGAATCTTTTTGGAAACTAGGACTATTCTCATGTATAGGGTGATTGTACAAGTCATACATATTCTTCATTGGCATCCCTTTGACTAGACAGTGCTCATTAATGAGCTAGCTATGTTATTTGTCAAGTTTGTCCTCTTTCAGACTGATTTAACACCAATTAGTGGCGTTCCAGAAGAACACATCAAAACTCGACGTGTATTGATCAAGATGCCGACTAAGAATGCCATGCAGTCTGGTACTAACAACATCCACAAGTTAGTATAATGTATAAGATTTCATACACAATTTTTCTTGGGAGGTATGAAGTGGAGAACTGAAGAGAAACTAAGTTTTTTATACTTTTTCATACTTGATTACTGTTTCCTGCATTAGTGAGGTAGCACCTGGAAACAAAGAAAGAAAGGCACATGTGCTCACATTCACATATATACATACTTACACATACATCTACATTTAAATACATACATATACCTATACATACTGGGGTCGATGTGGTGTCAGTGAACTGAACCGGGGCATGTGAAACGTTTAGGGTAAACCATGGAAAGCTCTTTAGGGCCTGGATGTGGATAGGGAACTGTGGTTTCGGTTCATTACACATGACAGCTAGAGGCTGAGTATGAACGAATGAACGAATGTGGCCCTTTTCGTCTGTTTTCCTGGTGCTACCTCGCTGAGGTGAGAGGCAACAATGCTGTTTCCTGTGGGGCTGGGTGGTGAAAGGAATGTATTGAAGGCACTCTTCCCTTACAAAATCCACATTGATATCTAGTGGATCTGAACTATATTGATTCATGAATTAGTCTGCATAAACTTATAATGAGTTCTTTGACAGGTGGCGTATAACATTTGATCAACGTGAACGTTGGGAGAACCCCTTGATGGGTTGGGCCTCAACTGCTGATCCACTTTCAAACATGGAGGTGAGTCACTTACATATGTTTTTTTGTATTGTGAAATGAGTCCCACCAACAGAACCTATAGTATGTATTATGCATATATATCATCAGTTCATCAGTTTCTTGTGCATACCCCATTTTACATTTTAGGTTATTGAGTCAAAAGTAGTACCACATTTTGCATTGTAGGTTATAGAATTGAAATGTAGAACTAATAATTAACTTGTTTATCTCATGCACTAGTGGATATACTCGGAGATTGATTAAGTATATCATATTCACAGACTGTTGATTGGCATGTTTCAGTTGCATTTGCAAACTGTAGGTTAAAGAACTATGGTGATGTGCATTTGCAAACTGTAGGTTAAAGAACTATGGTGATGTAGAGGAAGAATCAGCTTCCCGCATTTTCATTCCTCTTAGAGATGACAGAGTTGTGGTTGGATCACTATGTGCCATTGTTTTTAAAAAATTCAGCTGAATTGAACAATTTTATTCTGGACTGTTTCCTGCTTTAAATCTCATACCCATGATAAAACCTCCACACAGAAGACACCAAATACCTATTGTCCAGCTGCCCTTCACTCATTCTCCAAATACAAACACCAGACATCACCCTATTTTTGGACAAATGTTTGTGGCCAGTATACATGGCTGACTTCATAAGTGCTTCAGAAGCCTCATAAAATTGTATCCAAGGGAAGGAATAGAAAGTGAGCAATATACATTTTTTTTTTTTTTTTTACTCTTGGTACTTTATGACTATTACAGTAGTTTACTGGAATGAGTTAATTATCTAAATCAAAGAATTTTATGTGAAACATGATAGTTCTTCAACAACATCCTCTTTGCCTTCCTCCTTACTAATCCAGTTGATGTCACACTTTAGTATTCTTGCCAGGTCTGTTATGATTTCATTGTTTGATATACCTTTGATCACTTCCAAATCAGTTTTCTTTGATATCTAATTACACCTTTTCAGTCTTGAAAATTTTTTACTACCAGTGCTTTTTCCTATACTTTTTATTTCCACACTGAGAGATATGACCTAGCTGTGAATGAAAGAAAAATCATATACAACTTAGAAACTTTCTTCTAGGTAACTGCAAGAAAACAGTTGCCTTGCTGCAAACCAGTATGCAGAATTGACAGTCTTTGCATTGCTTCCCACAGATACTCCTGTCATTAGTTCTTCATTGTGTTTGATCTTTTGATTTGGTCTCCCACACTTGAATGTTTTGTTAATTGTAATAAAAAGATTCTGCATGTTTCACACTGATCAGTGTTTAAGTAAGACCAACCAGAACACATGTATTGCTTTGTCATAGACACGGCAATTTCTTGCTTCCCTTCCTGTTTCTTGCTTTTCTGCATGCATTTTCTTTTCCATTGCATGATATTTTGCCAAAACTCGACTTACTTTTTCGTTTGTGTATGCCAAGCAACAGTTGTGGGTGCTCAGTTTGTGTTTAAGGTTTGAGGT